>JAJHUR010080384.1:0-14322 GCA_027495735.1 Lutjanus campechanus | reverse complement strand
TGAAGGGTCAGATCTGAAACACTGGTTGTGAAGGTCAACCACCTCCTGCTCCTGTCACCTTAAATTCCCATGAAATGGCTAGCAGCGTGCTTATTGGTCCCATGTTTGCTGTAAAACATGCAGCTTGGGAAGGACTTGTCTCAGACTTTCGGTGGTGTTTACAATAACCAATAGCGCTGAATGTGTGTTACGCCAGTTTGACGACAAGGAACAGGCTGCAGTGCGGATGTGGTGTTTGGCTCCCAGCGCACTGGGGCTAACGAAACCAACAGCTGTTAGCTAACCTGGAGTAGATGGTGCAGGGTTCGAACTGTCACTGTAAATCCTTGAAAACACTGAATAAAGTGCTTGAAATGGACTGAAGTTGCAGTCATATTACTGTCTTAATAAATGACCACCTGACTTAATTGTTTAAATTAAAAGTGTGTTATTGGCTCAGCCAGGTTGTATAGGATGATAGGAGGTTTACTTACAGACAGGCGACACATTCCGAAATTAATTTGTCACTCCTCTGTAGAATTCTGTCACAAAACATAATTTTGGCTGTTTATAGCACAGTAACATCTGATTTAATGTGATGAAGAGGAGAAATAATCATTTTGACTTTATGTGATTTACCACAGCTGTAGGCTGCTGGAAAAGCTTGAAAATGCACCTTGAAGATTCTTGACAAACACTTGGATTTGGCTTTGGAAAAGATGTAGGATCCCTGAGAGTGACACAGGCATGGATTTTAATCCCTGTTCCATCCCACTCCTGCAAAAATTCTTCTGTCCCATCCCAATCCCATGAGAGAGTGCAGAGAAAAATCCTGTCCCCTATCCTCATGTTCCCTGTTGGTCTCGGAGGCTGCGTTCGTCCCGGTGGCTGATCATGTTCACTAGGGAGCAGTTGAGCCTGGTTCTGTTGCCCGCTAACAGCAGCTAACAGTTACAGTTAGATACTTTAGCAACAAGTAAGCTGCCAATGTTGTCTGTTCACCAGGAAAGCTCTGTAGTTTCACCGTGTGAATAAAGTGAGACCCGGCCCCCAGAGATACCGCAGTCTGCTCTGGTGAACGGATGTATTTGTCGTCCATACTCTGATGCATCATGGGTGAGAAAGCATTTGATTGGACACTAATTTAGTGAAGCCCCTGTGTGCAGGATGTGTTATTAACATTTCAAATCATTTTCCAGAAGAAGACAAACTCTGAAATGCCATTACAAGTACCGAAAGTGGAATACAGTGTAACAAATAAATTCAACAGGAAAATTATATTTACTTTTAACTTTTTTTTTTTTGAATAATGACACTGTACTGTACATGAGTCACACTGTTTTATCTGTTTAATAGCAGCCACACAAAGTGCAATCACCCCAGCAGTCAATTCACATTTCTACTCTGAGAAGAAGCAGGAAAAAAAGCCAGCAGGAGGGTGATCCAAAAGAGTATTAAGTGCTCATGCATAACTGTCTGTGCCAACGGGCAAAGATTACCAGATAATGTTTTCGTGTTCCAGCAGGGAGACGCTCGCTTTCACTGAGCGCAGGGCTCTGCCTCGACAAAATGCCTCCACTGTAACTTTGAGGCAAAATTTCACCCGGCTCTGTTTTTAGCTGTTCCACTGAGGTAAGACAAGTAACCCTCCACTTCTGTCTTCTGTTTCTGTTGCTGAGGAACAGACACAAACTAAGGAGAGAGCGGAACAGCACACGATGCGTACTGACAGAGGAGAACAGTCTCCAACACAATGATATAATAATAGAAGCTTGAAAAACATGGAAATAAGGCATCAGGTTTTCCAGTGAACAAGCTCGTGTGGTGCTCACAGAGAGAGAACACATATTCAGATCAGTGGGTTTTGCTTCTTTGATGCATTCACATTACGTTTTTACTTGCAATTTTGAGACTTGAGCTCTCAATTTAAGCAAACGCTACTTGCCTGAATTCTAAAGTGAAGTTGAAAAAAGGGGAGAAAAGCAAGAAATCGGATTGAAAACCAACAGAGACAGAGAGACGAGGGGGAACAGGAGAAAAAGTGACAGACCACTCTTGCTGTTGCATTGCTCTGAGATTTCATCTCAGGGTTTTCGCTCACATTAGAAGCTGTTTGCTCCCATGAAACCCGAATGCTTTGCAAAAGCTGCTAGTTTGACTTGCAGCAGGAAATTTAAATCATGAATGAAAAGCAGCTGCAAACAACAACAACCGATGTTTATATTAAATTTAAATTTATGTTTCTCTAAGTCTTTATAAACAGTAGTTTGACAAAGATTTTTGTCACATCTGTTTTAATACAATCAGTGGGCAATTTGAGAATGGATGCTATCCCCGTGGTTAGCAAAATTAAAAAACATGAATCCCCCCGTAAACAATAAGCAGCCCTGTGGAGAAAAGCAAATCAGGAAACCGATTCATGCTGGTTATCACAGATTATGCAACAAAATAAACAGAAGTGTTTCCCTTGAAGTCCACCCAAGTCAAAACTGTAGCATTTTGCCTTGTTTGCAGTGATTCCACCAGTCTATTTTTGACGGATGCCGCGTCAATTAGCTCAGAGCAGATCAAGCATGCAGGATGTCAGTCAGACACAGAAAAGGCAGGGAGAATCTGGTAAATTTTCAAAATAAAAGACCCCGTGCAGACTCACAATCATAAAAACAGAGAGAAAAGAAACTATTGAACCATGTGGCCTTCTTATCCATGGCAGAAACACAACAGAGCAAGTAAGCAAGTAAACATAATCAGGCGGCCAAAACGCTCCGCTGCTGAAATGCTTCTGAAAAGCTGCTGGTGGGGCTTGCAGCCGTGCGGAGGGCGGATCAGACCTGTGGTGCAGACGTGCGGCGCTTGGTGGAATCAGGCAGTTAGGACAACATCCTACCACCCACAAACGCACAGAGAAGTGTAATCAGACACTGAAACTGCTATGTAAATCTGTCAGTGAAACCGGCTAAGATTGGGAACAGCGGCTTCCCTATTTTATTTCCCCTATTTTCCAGATTTTGTTTATGGGGAAGTTCCACAGGCCTCCACAGGTTTTTCGCCATTTGAATTGCTCTGTGGCCATCAGGTAAGAGGTCCACTTGCTCTCCTGAAGGAAATCTGGGAGAATGACAAAACTAACAAAGAGCCGGTGGTGCGACCTACAGATGAGAGCAGGCTTCTGACTCAGAATTTAGGCCCTACTAATTACAAAATTTCTACTCCAGATCAGAGCCGCACCACCTGTGTCCTCCAGCTCAACCTGTTGAGTTGTGCCTGAACAATTAATTGAAATTATATGAAAATCGCAACCTGACCTCACTAAAATTTCCCAAATCCCGGGGGGTGCAATATTTGTTAAAGGTGAAATGTGTGCCAAAATACTGTTTTGAATTAAATATTGTCATGCTGCAGACATTCTGGCCTACACATTATATTCTAAAGACTTAAGAAAACATCTTTGTTTGGTACAGATCCCTGCAGAAATCACATCATAATCTTTTTACAGATTACAGATTGATGGCTAAGAAGACAATTAAGTTGTTTGCATGGCTTTACATGGGCGTGTGTGTGAGTTAAGTTAAGATCTTTTGCAAAGGTTCTTTGTTCACATAAGATGATATAATACCTACTGCCTTGACATGTTTTACACTGCATTATAAGTAAAGTCAAAGTTTTATAATGTGTAAAGTGTATGCCACTTTCTGCCCTTTAGACCCTCAAAGCACCTCATAAGATATTAGAGTTACGTAAGTACGTCATTAGAAAAATCCATAAGTGACTGCAGTGCATTATGAATCCATTATAATGGTATTATGAGGCTTTTAGAAGTAATGTGCGCCGTGAATAAAATATCAAGAGCTCCTTCCTGCTGTTGAGTTGCACTCTGTTGTGCAAAGGTCACGTCTTTACGTCTTTATGGTTGGATGAACTCAAACCCCTCTTTAGGTTGTCCGTCACCTCTTTCTGAGCTTCACCATCCATTCATCGCCGGCGTGTTTTTATCGATACTGAGTCACAGCTTTTCTTGATTTCTTTTCTCAACATCACTTAAAGAGCCTGTCACCTCAGTGTTTCATGCACCGTACATCAAACCAAACATTTCTTTTGATGGTATTTTGTACAAAAATGCACAAAAATGAATGCAGTCAGTTAGGAAGGTTATTGATTTATTGTGACGGTAAAGAAAAAATGTTCAAAATGTTAATGTAATCTTAATGTCCACATAACTGACATTTAGATTAAAATAATCCTTCATTAAAATTGTATTTTTAATTAATCTAAATCCCTGAAATTTGACACAAAAACAAGAAAAATTAAGCATGATGGCATTAATTAGACCAAAATGTATCCAGACTGGGATCAGCCGTAGTTCCATGTGGACATAAATACGATGAGCATGTTCACAAACTCCTAGAAAGGAAATTAAAACTAACCCTAATGTTTTTTTGTTTTGTTTTTTACACTTAAAAGCTGCTAATTTTCATGATAATTCAATTAAAGTCATAATATGTGTGAAATGGAATTTAATTGGTGTACCCAAAAGTCTTAATTAGGTTAGGTTAGGTAAAGTAAGGTTATTATTATTATTATTATTATTATTATTATTATTATTATTATCGTTATATATTAATTTATGTCATGTTTACTTGCAAAGAGACAAGTATGTAGCATAAACTAGAGTCACAGGCCACAGCATTTATAGCTTAAGCTAATTTGCAACGCCCACTTGGCCTTTAGAATACAAAAAGGTGTCATTATTATGATTATTATCATTATTATGTGGAAGTGTTTCTAAAATAAGTCAGACTGGATGGCAGCGGTGATGATTACCATTCTGCTCGTATGCACCAGCCGTCACAGTCATCATCATCACCTCCATCATCACTTTTCCTGTCAGGAGACACCTGAGCTGCACTGCAGTCGGGCAGTTTGGCTGCTCAGTAATCACAGTTCAGATCTGCTGCCTCAGACTCCCTCAAGTCTCCGGGGATTAACGCTGACAGCTCAACAGGAAGTGAAGGAGATACTGGATGCATGGGCTGTGCTGTAATTAATCATAATCCGGGATGTAGGAATTTTTATCTCTTTATTTTATCCAGCTTCTTCTTTCTTTTCAGCTTTGTCATTAAGATATATATCTACAGCACCTATTAAGGCCTGGTTACATCAGCATTTAAATGAGAGATTTTGTAGTCAGGGTAGTATTGACTATTCATGTTTGAGCAGGTTCTCCGTGTGGAAAGCAAACGAGGTAACACACGAATGAATTAAGTTTAGCTTTCAAAGCAATTCTCTTCTTTCCGTGCAAAATAAAAGCTCACACGCGCCTTAATCAGTTTCTGTCGAGAAAGTTTCCACGTAAGGTCTTGGATCAGGCATCTGCAAAGGCTTATGAAAAAAAAACACTTAGGCATGACATAATGTGGAAAAATGCTGTGACATTTTTTTTCTGCTGATGACATTGGTGAAGAGATCTTGATCTCTTTCACTTTTCTCTTTTTCTCAAACAAAGAAGGTTCTGGCGTATGTGGACACACAAAAGAACGTCACCCATCGGGAACATTTGGACAATGCCACAGGTTTCTTTCCTCGCTGAAGTTGTGCTGCATGTTCTAATTATCAAAAGGTCGTCACTCGTACCAGCTTTGTGACTGAAAAACAGAGTTAAATATCAAATAAAATGATAACATGCAGCTCGAGAACGTTATCTGCCTGTCTGCATGTACCAAATGTGGCCTCCATTATGTTGGAATGTTGGAATTAATGAACCTGAAATATTCTCCACCGCTGTGCTGATCTTAATTCGGCTGTTGCAAGACACTTTTCAGATGGAAATCACTCTCTTTCAGAGCTGGCATTCTCTGGTATTGACACTAGGAGTCCTAATCATCATGGGGGAAATGTGCTCCAATGTGAATGCAGATTCATCTTTTACCTTTTAAACATCTCTGTGGCTAAAAGGAAGAAGTAGATACGACCTCTTTTTGTGTATCTATCTAATTGTCTTCATTTTATGTATCAGAATGTGTCAGTGCTATGGTGCAACAACTTCATCTACTGGCAATTGACCTGGCTAATTGGCCAGCCCTGCCTCCAAACAGCAACTGTAGCTAGGGCTGTCAAGCTTTCCATTTTTCTTCATGTTGAAGGTGTGCAGAAGGCTTCAAGAAGAGCGATTCTCTTTGCATCTTTTTGTAGTCTCTCAAAAACGTGAAACACAAGAGCACACATGTGGCGAATGGATTAAATTGTGTCATTATCTGGTCTAATATAACCCGTGAATATTAGCACATCTGGCTAACTAATACTAGCTTACTAGCTACAGTAACTTTACTTCTAACCTAACTTGTTAGATGCATCTGCGTTTGTTCTGTGGGTGTTTGAGGAGCAGGTTGTAGGCTGATGCAGAATCAAGGCGGGCCGACAATAATGCATCTCATTCTGGCTCAATGTCTCAAGTCTGAACTGGGTTAGCTTAGTTATCTTCCGTGATCGTGGTCCAGCTGGTCTGGCTAGTTGACCCGTCTCAACGTCCACTGCACTAATCATGTCCTTGTGCTTCCTTTCCTCATGTTAATGAGTGTATTTCTGTCATCTATCATGTAGATACCTGACATCTTTCACCCTCCGACCAGTGTTTGCTGAGATGTAAGCTAACTTTAGCCTCAGTCTTTTAGCATTAACATTATATCATGCACGCAGCAGTTAGGTAACTATACATAACACTTTCACAGAGTTCTTGTTTTAAAACTTATATGATGGAAACATTAAAATGTCAGCTGCAGACGGACCTTTGGGCAGAGTTAAGGAGTTAGCAATAGCTTACATCAGCCAGCTACACTTGGGAAATCTGTTTTTGTGAGTCATTATTTCCACTGTTGTCGCCTAGAAATGAGAAGCTGCTTTTGTTTACATCTCTAAGGATTCAAAGACCTCGAGTTTCAACAATTATCCCCAGTTTCGATGTTAAATCTGCCACAGTTATCACAGTAAACTCCATGCATGCAGTGCAAGAATGGAAAGTCTGGCAGGCGTAGCAACAGTAACTAAGGAGGGCGGGGCTTAGCGAAGGGTCAGCTGGCTTCATGCGTGTCCAGTCAAGCCCTTGATCATTGACTAGGTAAATCTGCAGTGTAACAAATAAACAGGGTGACTCATCATGCCCGCTTGATTTGCACTGAGGAAAGTCCAAAATCAACTGAAATGTTTGTGCTTTTGAACTATTTTTTCACTGTGTGTACAGCTTTGTAATGTATTTAATAGAAATATTTAGAATCCAAACTCCAGTCTGAATCTCTCTTCTTTTGTTCTGTCTGCAAAACCTCCCTTGCTGCACTATAACTTATAGAAATGTATTATCTAAGGATAAAAACCTTGAGATGTATCATCTTATTTTCAAGGGGATCCCAAACATACTCGCTTAAACAGAGAACAGAACAAGACACAATAAACATCCCAACAATAACCACAGACAGTCAAACAACAAACTAAATAACATTTGTTTTCAAAGAAGTTAGAGCCTTGGACAAGATACAACCAAAGGAAAAATGAGTAATCATTACTGTTGAGATAAATATAGGAAACGAACAGTGAAAACATAAGCAATTTGTTTTAAGATGAGAAACCAAAACAATTTCAAAGTACAATGATGACAAAGAACAGATATTCACAGGTAACTTATTCCACTCAGGAGGTGCTGAAAACTTTTTTATAAACCTCCTTAGGCACATAAGGAGCAAAAAGTTGCTTCAGACAATCAGGAAAGTTGAAATCCATGCATTTGAAAATAAACTGATACCAGTGAAATTGTCGTCTTAAATATAGAGGGAGCCACCTGAGTGTATCTAACAATGGTGCAATGGTGCGTGAAAAAAGATCTACCAAATATAAATCTGCAGAGTTAAGTTATTGTGTTTCAGCGCATCTAGACCTTGGAGACGTATTCATCCTCCAACCTGATTATATGTCATATGTTTTGGCAACACGGCAGAAAGGAAACCGTGTACCATAGAGCAATGCTGTCATCGTGGTTTATTAACGCTGTATAAATTGTAAAATCAATGACAGATGAAGGTGTTACTGCCGACTGAGCAGAGGAAGAAACTGCCTCCTGTTCTGACTCTGCAGAGGCTCCACAACATTTAATGTCCTCTGTGGAGGAAGTGAGCTGCTGCTGTAACTGCACCGGCTGCCCACGGTGTTGCTCCAGCTCCAGAAGAGGTCGAAATGTAGCACACATAAACTGAAGATGCACCTGGAACATCTGCACATTCTCTATATACTCTAAATTAGCAAGCAATTGTCTGTTCTACACTGTACTCCACTACACTCATCTGCTAGCCAAGTAAATTTCCTCCAGGATATATTCATTTGTTCATCTGCTGCTTTCCCTAAATCTTCTTAGCTAACTGTCAGGGTGTGGGTGCTGAGGGTCATTTTTTCTTGTTTAACTCTGGTGGTATCTAGTCACAAAGACAGTTTCAGTTTTATGTGCTTCGAAATGTACACACTTTAAAAAATGTAATGCTTTAAGCAACATCATTTTTTTATTATCTACATCCATTTTATCAGGTTGGAGTCGTACAATCTCAGAGTCAGATAAAACCAAAAATAGAACAGGTGTAATTTTATCACATGTAGATGCGACACATTTGGAAAATCACATCTATAGATGAAAAAATCACCATATGATTTGGAGCTCGGTCCAAGTCGTTGTTTTGCAAGTCACACAAGTCTCAAGTCTTTGCACTTAAAGCGATATCCCACTCCCAGATGATAATCCACTCAATATGTACTCACCCCTATGCCGATGTGAAGATGGGTGAAGATCTTCAGTTCACAAAACAATCCTGGAGTTTCAGCAACTTGGGTTGCAGCCAATGGCAGTGAATGGAGACCAAAAAATTAAATTAAAATTTAACCACAAAAGACGCCATTTACACATGTCTTTAGCCAAAATGTCAACTGTAGCATGTAGCAGGTAGCATGTGAACATGGCGCCGATGTATCGCGAGACTTCGTATATCTCGCGATATTTTCACACGTGCGTCCATCAAGAGATATACGAAGTCTCGCGATCCATCTTGCGAGATATACGAAGAAATATCGCTTTAAGTGCCAAGTAAAGTCCCAAGTCGAGACTGACAAGTCCAGTCCCAAACATTTGCCTCAACTTACCTTTCTTTGTGCAGCCTCAAATGTTGAGCAAAGTTAGAAGTTGTTGGATCTTTGTCTGAGACTAGTTAAATGCCTTTGTTGAGCACCTTGCAGTTTTTGAACGCAAACAAAATTATCTTTATCAATTTTTCTAACTGGTGCTCTCTAATGTAACATTAGGTCTTCATGGTTCTTTCCTGCAACTATATTGGATACTGTCAGACTGGTTCAAAACAAAGTGGATCTTGGGAAATAATGACAGTTTGCCAGGAATGAAAAGATTTGATGTCAGTTGATTCAAGAAATGAAGGGAAATTAATTCATTTGTGAAATACTTTTTAAATAATTTTTCATCTTTGGCATTGGGGGTAAGTATCAAGTATTTTCAAGTCAAAAAGTTTGTTACTTGAGTCTGACTCAAGTCCAAGTCATGTGATTCGAGTCCAATGGACGATCGTCCAATAGTCATCAACCACTGAGCCCTCTACCATTGTAACTTTGTGATTTAAAAGCCTTTTGTTTGAGGTTTTGTGCCCCTTCAGAGTCGCCATAAGGCGGAAGTTGTTGCCAAAATTCCATTTTTGACATGTGGGAGAGAAAACAAAAAGAAGCTGTTGCTGCTAGTCATTGCATTATGTCGTCATGTCTGTTTACAGTCTTTTATCACATCTGCCCAGTAGCAAACCCAAGACATTCAGCTACATTGGCAGCAGTGGTGTTTCTTTTCTAAAGGCTGCTGTTAGTGTGTTTCCAACAATAACGATACCATTGTTTCACAGTGGACATCATCATATACCAATTTGGAAGAAAAATCGCCCAACCCTAGTGTCATTAACACATATTTTTGTAGTTTGGATGAACCGACCATCTGAAAAGCAGAAAGTGGATCAGCAACCATGACTCAGAATAAATCCATCACTTCATCTACGTTGGTTCCCCTTGGGAAAGGCGCTCGTCTGGGAAAAGTGGCACAAGGCACTAAAAAATCACACTCGGAAAGAGGTCTGTCCCTGCAGAGGAACGTGTTCGACTTAATTCAAGGTAACTTAATTTTCCTCGTGAAGTCCCTTTTCTGACAGACTTGCTTTGTGTAGAAAATAAACATGGTAGAATGTGCGACTTAAAATCACCGAGCAGTGGATGAATACCCACCTAGAATCGCTTAACCTTGTGTATGCTAATGTGTCTGTGTGAAGGTGTGACACAAAAAGAGCAATTATACTGTGGATCTGAGCCACATGAGGTCAAGGAAAACTGTTTTTAACCACAATCAAATGATGCAAAAGTTGGACAAATAATGTTTTAGCGGTTAACATTTAATGCGCTCCTTTTCTTCTTCCGTGACTCAGCTCTTTTATCACTAATCACATCTTTTATCTTCAGCTGAGCCCAAAATATCCCAAAAACTCATCCCTCTTCGATGCGGCGTCCTTTACTTTGTGTGTGTTTTTGCTGATAACACCACTGTGCTGTGTTCACCATGACTTGTGCTTTTAATCAGATGTACCTTCCAGCAAATGCAGCTCCCTCATTAGCATTCACTGCATTCACCTCGGTGCACTGCTGGCCGCTCTCGTTCCCACTCGCAGCGCTGTCTTCTTCACTGTAGGATATGATACATAATGCATGTACTCCAATGACTCCCCTCTCGCTCCCTCTTTTTCCTATTCTATCTCCTCATCCTGTGGTCCAATGAGAATAATGGGGTAAAGGACGCAATATTAACAGAAAGAGAGAGATTCTTTCCCTGCCTACTGGACCGACCTCAAGCCCTATATGAGCAGCAGCAGCAGCATATCAACAAATATATAAATTAGGCTACCTGTATGCAAATGCTGTTCATGTCGATGTAACTTGCTTTGTGACAAACTGCAGAGGATGAAGCGATAAAATATAACGATGGGAAAAACATCAGGTTTGTGCAAGACGGATAAAATCAAGTTTTTGCTGAAAAACAAACTTAACAATGTTGAGACAAACACAAAGAGGTGACAAAAAGAAGCACTGAGGGGGATAAAAGTTGCTGTAAAAGCTACATTTTTGTCTTTTTTAATTAAGTACAATTATCCAGAAGAAACACATAAAGATGAGGGGTAAATTTTTTACCCAAACTGTCTGTTGTAAACATTCACCACAGTTTACAGATAAACTTGTTGTAACAGTCAATGATTCCTCCCACCTGGCAGTTAGAGACATGCCTGTCACTCACCATCACCATCACTGGTTGTGCAAGAATTTCCTGCATTTGAACGCACACAAGTTTGAAATGTTTCTTATTAACCGAGCAAGATTCGCATAGTTCTTTTCAGATTTTTCCATTAACCTTGATGGGTGCACAATTTCTCAGACCCATACAATTAAGAGTCTAAGAATAGTATTCAATCCCACTCTAAGCTGTCTGTCAGCCACACATTAAGTATATAACACTAATTCCCTCCTTCCATCTTTGTAAAATATGGCCAATAATCAAAATTAGATGCATTAGTTCTTGTACATCATAACAGGGGCGAATCTAGATAAATATTCATGGGGTGGCAAGAAGGTGGCACGGAGACTTTAGGGGGTAGCAGTAATATATGTAAATTTAATCAAACAATCATTTATATTAATATTTTCTTGGAAAAGCCTTCAAATGAAGATATTTAACTCAAAAACATTTGGTTACTGGGACATGAGTGAACCACTGAAAAAAATGTAAAAGTGGAAATTAAAATCAATAAATTGTTTTAATTTCAAACATTTTCCCAAATACGTGTTTTTCATTGAACGTAAGCCGATCACTAAATTGTGGCCAGAACAGATCATTAAATTATACGTGTCAGAGCGTCACCTCCTGCTGCATTCACTTTCACTCTGACTTCAGAGATTCATATAAACATTTTGAACTGGAACCGTCCAAAGCTTGGGTGGCAGCTGAGGTGGCAAGGCATCTTTCCACCGCTTGCCACCCCTCTAGATCCGCCCCTGCTTCATAATATCTAGATTAGACTTCTGTGATGCATGTTTCTGTGGCGGCTGGACAAATTGGAAATCGTTTGTTGCTGTCTTAGGCCAGAGTTCTCACAAGATCCAAAAAAAGTTCCATCATATAACACCAATACTGATGTTTCTGCTGGTTCCTCACACAAATACACAAACAAACTAACAGGTTAAGGCAGCAGTAGACAAGCCGCTTCCATGTTCTGTGAGGTAAAATGACTGTTTTTGCCAAAGGAGTCTGGTTGAGCAAGACAATATCTGACTTACAGTATATAATGGCAGTTTCCCATCAGAAAAGGCTGTCTGACGGAGAGGTAAAGCAACGTAAATATTCTAAATATAGCGTAAACTTAAACTAATTGATTTTTTTTTGTATGGAATAAAGAAAGGCATGCATTTTTGCTTTCAAAGACATCCATCCAGTAGGTTTTCACTTCTCTCAACCTGTCCCATACATTATAATATTTGTTAGTTTATATCGACATGTCCTCATACCCAAACAACAGAATAGGTTGATTGTCAACGACTCCCAAAATGACATATATGACCTCTGGAGAGTACCAATGACGTGCACATTGGACCTTAATGACTTGCTGCACAGGTGCATTATATCTATCTGCCAAACACTCCTCACGATTTTTAGATGATCACAGTGCAGCACAGTCTGAGCAGGAAATGGACACGGCAGCTTATTGATTTATTGCTTCACTGATTGTTTTGAATGGTCAGACAGTATTAACCTATTGTGGGTTAGATGGGGGAACATTCACCAAATGATAAGATCAGTAAGAATGTGGCTGTGAGTGTTTCACCTGAAACAGTTGCTGACTGCTTTTTGCTTGTGATTGACAGTAGTTAATGTCATTAGATTTGTTGCTTAGCAACAGTAAAAGACGCTGCCAGTGCTCTTGCCTGTGCAGACTTTTCAGAATAAAGGCGGAGTGATGCTTATCTGTCCGTCTCCCGTTCCTTCTTGTTCTCCCATCAGTCCACACAGGACATCTTTTTGTAGCAACTTCCCCTCAGATTTGAAAATCCATTACCTTTTGCCTCTTCTCTCTCTTTCTCCGTTTCAGTGTTTCAGTTTCCCAGCCTTCACAGTCCTTCCCTCTAAATAAACCTCATCAATCTGCTGCAACAACAAACTCTCCACATGTCTTCAGAGACGGTCCACCTCATGCTCTGCTGGACCTCGGACGCCGCTCGGCTCAGGCCTGGTGGTGAGGATTCAGAGACTGTTGAGCCCGGTAAAACGTTTCTCTGACAGATGACAGCGAACGTGTTTCAGGCCCAGAAACCTCAATTCAAGGCCGTGACCTGCAGAGTATAAAAGCTAATCTTGTGTCAGAGGTTGCTGCACAGGGTTATATTACAGTTCTCACTTTGGACTTTGAAACAAGATGAGAAAAATAACAACAACCTATGTCTGTGTGGTTGTGATAAGTGGCTAGTTTGTTGTTTACGTACGACTTGTAGCTTGTGTTACAGCCTCGCTCACTGGCTGCAACATAGAGGGAGACAGACACGAGGTGGCGGGCTAAAAAACTTTATTTATTTAACGAAAAACACAAGCAAATCAATATAACATCTGGGAATCAGTGGCTCAGGTGTAATGCGTGTATGGGTGTGTATGGTTGTGTATGTGCAAAAGAAACAAAAAAGATCAGGTCGAGCTCTGCTGAGGTGCTGTCTGTCTGGGTGACAGCAGGAGAAGAGAGACAGACTGCAGGCCCATCCCTTCAATGAACCTCCTGCAGACAGAGGGAAAGAAGCAGCAGCAACAACAGGAAGAGCTGGTGCAAGGTGGGAGGGGTCGTCACACTTGACAGGTAAAGACAGCTCAGTGTCATACAGTGTCAATGCAGTCACAAATGGACACCAACAGATGCAAATTCAATATATGTGGTGCAGAGTGAAAGAAATAAGGATTTCAATTCAGTTTGACATTCACACTCCTCCAAAGGCATTATGACCTGTTGATTCCACTGGGCACAGCGGGCCTGTGCTGAGGTTTTGATCCGTCCTCCACACGGCTGCATATATCACAGGCAGCGGAGTGTTTTGCCCACCTGATTGTGCTGACATGCTCAGATTTAGTTGATTTTTGGTCCTCTTTCCTCGCTTGTTGTGCATCTACGTGGTTAAATAGTTTCTTTTTGTCTGTTTTTATGATCACGAGTCTGCACCCGGTCTTTCATTTTGAAATTTGACCGGATT
>JAJHUR010080383.1:0-46465 GCA_027495735.1 Lutjanus campechanus | reverse complement strand
ATCTTTTAGAGTTAATATCCTCTAATGCTAACATAACCAAAATTGTCATTCATATTAAATTCACCTTTGTTCTATTAGTGCACGAGCTGCAACACTCTCCAAACTATTCCTCCTTTGGTAGAGAAACAGATGATGAAAATTTGAATACAATTTTGACTGTCATTTTCCATTTAACCCATTAAAATGTCAGTGTGTCCTGCTGAATATGACCCTGAAGCAGAAATCGGTTTGAATGATGGCTCCATGTGCCCTTTTTCTAAAGGAAAACAGACAGGCTCTCTCTGGGTCAATTGGCTTTTCATCCTGTGACCCACCAATCATATTTGACCGATGGACATTTTGAGGACCCCTATAGGGTAGTTAATGACAGGACTCAAACCCACACACACCCACACACGACACACACAAACACACCAGTCTGACAGAGGACAGAGACTATTTAGAGGCTAGATGGACAGAGTGAGAAAGATGGCAAAGAAAAATATTAATCATTGGATTTGACATGTTTTGCCACCACCTGTCAGCCTAATGTTTGTCAGGGTTTGGAGGAGATGACAAGGCTGGGAGGGTCATGAAAGAGGCATGCTGTCTCATTACATGTGACACACGTAGGTGGGCAGGAACAAACACGCACACACATAATTAAAAACACCACATTAAGTACCATCAGACACACACAGGAAGAAGAATGATAGCATACAGCATGCATACAAGAGATATAAATAAATCCTCCTGAGACAAAAGCCTTTACAAATTGCACAATTAGTCCCTTAGAGCCATTGTCCACAATCAATACCCCATAGACTTTGACCCTGAAACCCAGCCATCAAAGTATGTCATTTGCCATGCAACAATTATAAAAACAGTGACAAAGAGCCAGAGTGAACAAAGAGCTATGAATATGTCTTCATAATTACGTGAACAAAATGAAGCTATCAACATTTATTGACACACAGGAGCCAAGGATGAACCCGCTGCTCATGCAGATGACGCAAGGGCCACCCCAGTGAAGTTCAATGAGGACGATACAAATCACGTCTTCTTGTCTGTCATCTACTTTGTTTAATCTGTGTCAAGATCAAAAAGCCAATCAGACGTGCAAGAAGTGTCAGGTTGTGACATGATAATATGTGATACATGCAATGGCTTCCCTAGGAGCCTTAATCAGCTGATTGATTAACAGGACTACATACAAGCCTACAGCTATGCCAGTGGCTCTGTGAGGCTGTAATGACGGTTGTATGCCTCTGCCAACCACTAAAGTTAGAGTTTATGTCTATTTATATAATATATAGTGAGGGTTTTGGAGGCATTTAATCAAAAATTTTTTATTTTTTTGCCAAGATGGAAGTTATCACCACATTGACATGTATGATTCCAGTGAGAAACATGAGTTTTTACTTTTTCCACTTTGAGTTTTTACAGAGGACTGACTGAGAGCTTTGTGGAACATTATGACATCACAGTGAAGCAAACCTTTGATGTTTTGTGTATAAAATGTCATCACTTCATCTTTGTTTTCCTGTTCGACATTTTGAAATTGTGTCATAACTAGTGTATAAATTATTGAGTTATGGGCAAAAATGTGTTGTGTGAGGTCACAGTGACCTTGAGCCATTGTCTCAAATTCCCTCCAGATGTTCCTCAGATATCCACATATTCACAAGGATGGGATGGATGTCAGATTGCAGTGACCTTAACTTTTGATCTTTGACCACCAAAATCTAATCAGTTCATCCATTACTCCAAGTGGACATTTGTAGTTTGAAGTTTGAAGAAATTCCCTCAAGGTATTACATCACGTTCACAAAAATGGGATGGACGGACGGACAGACAAAAACTAAACCTGATAATCTGACTGTTGATGGATAAACCAAAATTGTAAAGAAGACACACTGAAATGTTGACCTGATGATTAGGCTGTATGAAAAGTCTCTGTACACTATGTACTCACTTGCGTAGTGCGCAATTTTGATAAGGTAGTGCCGTCTCAAATCAAGGACGGCTGTTCTGTTGTTACCGGAAATTCAAATCGCAGCTTCTTCTTCTTTGTGGGTGAACTGAAGCTGAATGGAGCTTTACTGGCCCCTGCCGGCTTGTTTATTAATTTGTGTCCAATTTCATTTCATTCAACATGAATGTCCTTTTAACCTTATTTGCTTTCAGCCCTCTGTTTCTTGGGAGGTTAAAACATGCCATAATTTCCGTTGACAATGGGCCGGCCCTCCCTCCTCCTATCAGCTAAAAAAATGCACCAATATGTAGATTTATATTTGATTTGTGGTACCAAATAAACATATTGGTGACTTCAATCTGACGGCAGTATAGCCGTATTTATTAATAAAAAAATACATGCATGAATTACATCTGTATAATTCAGTGTTCACCACCAACACTGCAGTTACAGTGGCTGTTTCCTCTGCCACCTAGGCTGCCATATTCACAAGTTTAGTAGCCCCATCTCTTCTGCAACGTAGACAAGATAGCAACCGCTGAGGGCAAGAAGTGACCAGCGTTGCACACGTAACTCTTTGGCCATTTTGAGTACAACAGTCGGGTACTCGCAGTGCATGTTTCTGTTCAAATGTCAATGGGAATGCCCTTATGCACTCAAAACAGGAAGTGTTAGTACAGAAGTACATGAATTGAGACACAGAAATGGAATCACTTTAAAGCTATTTGGATTTATCCACTGGTGACCATGAATGGCCAAACAAAATTTGATGGCAATCCATTTGATAAAAGTTAAAATATCTCAGCCTGAACCACACTGGTTGACAAATCAAAAGACCAAAGGCCAAATGACCAACATTTCCATCTCTGGCCATGAAACTGGCATGGCTTAAACTTGCTGCAGAGCTGTTGTTCTGCCATGTCACACACCTTCCAGAGGAAACCAAAGGCATGTTTCTTCCATGGATACAATAATGGTTTCTGTGTACTACCCATCTTTTTTTTCCAAGAATGCACGTCCGTGTTTTGTCCATCCAACCACAATTTGCAGAAAAAAATCTATATCTTCCATACAACCGCATCTTTGTTATAAAAGCCCTGTACACTGTCTTGTAGCTTATTGTGCACAGCATTTGGCTGCGGGCTTGAGTTGACTTTTCCAACTGCTAAATGCTTTGCCAGTGAAGACAGGCCTTTATTGTGGGGACTCTGAAACTGGAGGAGAAGAGGAGAGATATAGAAAGCAATCAATAGGAACCAAGGGAGCAAGTGTGTTCTGTGTTTCTTTGTGTTAGCGCGCATACATACACATGTGTGCTGCTGCCTCAGAAAGTGTGTAAGCTGTATTGTGGCCCCTTGCCCTGCCTTTGATCTGTCCCTTCCTAAGAGATTTCAGACAAACAGGCCCTAGCCTTCTAGCTAATGCAGGGCCGGCTAAGCCAAGCTGAGCTGTGTGGGTGCCACCTACACACTGCAGCTTTCTGTCTCTACTTCTTTCAGCCTCGCCTCCACACCTCCTCAAAGCTTCCAACACTAAGTGTTCACCCTCATCTCAGGATATGTCACTATTCTTGCATTGCATGAATATTAGGTCTATGTTTTGGTGAGAAGAAGAATCTCATGTTGATTAATTTTATTGGTTCCTGAAGACCTGCAGTTCTTAAATATCCATCCAGTAGCCCTTGTTTAACCAACCCCCGAGCTGACTCAGGGTTTGTGGTTGTGGACACACGGGTTGGTTAAAATGACCGCTTATCAGTGGCTCTTTTTTTCCTGGTGTGACCTTGCTGAGGAAGTGGAAGTCTCCCAAAGGCACGTCTGCATGCAAGCCCCTTGAGACCAAAGGCAGATGCTGGCATGAGTTCTTTTCCTAGAGGCTGCGGGCAGACACGTGCGGTCACTTTGTAATGAGTAATCACGGTGTGGGCTGGATAACCTTCGGACTTTATCCTGTAGTTCACCACATGCCAGCATTCTGTATCACGTGATAAATAAATTATATCTAATGACTTCATCACACTCCAACAGTTTTAATGGGAATCTTTTATGAAGCTTGTAAAGTCAAGACTCAGAAAACATTTGGAGAAATGAGATGGTAATTGGCCCGGACTCCAGACTGCAGGCTGATGGACGAGTTTGGTACAAGTGGATTGTAGGAGCAGGGGTGCAGCCGTCCTGCAGTTGTAGGTAGTTGTGACACTGTTCAACCACATGATTCCTTTGTGATGGAAAACTGTGACGATGATGAGATTTATGTGCACATTAGATTTCCTCTGATATTCCAAATATGACAATAATCTGAATTTGATACAGGTCATTTAAGGCTAGCTTTACGTTGTGAAACGTTTGCACTAGTTGTAGGTTGCAAGCTGAATGAAAATTTCCATGCGAACTGACAGTTACATGAAGCAATTCAAAAGTAATCAAAATCTTAATAGCAAGCTGTCATTGTGTGTCATTGTGTCATTGTAACTACATTTGTATCTTGGTACTTTTTTTAATATAATATTCTCACTGTATATCAATTTGAATGTGTTGTATTGTTTTTTCTTTTTTTCTGGCACTGACTGGATACTTTGTTTCATAATGGCTGTCCTGGAGAATAAGAAAAGAGCTATCTGTATATCAGTGCTTATTGATATGCTAGAGGAAAAAACATGAGCTACTGGCAACTCAAAAGAGGGACCAACGGACTCTATTCAAGGAGCAAATTTGCCTAGCTCACGTTTGTTTGTTGACAGTGTTAATAACCTTGCATGAAGTCTATGATAATAATTTCCTTCTGAAGTATCCATCTTCTGTTTTATTATTTTATTCATTTAATGATAAGCTGCTGTCAAGTTGAAATCAATCAGTTAAAAATCAGCTTGGAATGTGGAACATTTGATGTTATTATCTGAACTGTTACGAGCGTTTTGACTGGCTGTTGCATGAAAATAGTTTCACAAAGTTGGGCGTTTTGTAACTGTTGCAGCTGAGTTTCGTTTAGTTTTAGTTTAAATTTAGTTTAAGTTTCAAGTGTGTGGGATATGCCATTATTATTCAAGTTTTGCGAGCAGTCTATAGAGATGTATTAGGGTTTCTGCAGGTTTCCACAAGTTAAATTTAAAAACATTTAAAGACCTTTTTAACACCTCTATGAATGCAATTTCTGACCTATTTCATGTATTGGCAAAAAAGTATATGCACAGTTGCATTAGTGGTTATTGGTTCAACAATGTTTTTGTTCTGTAGTTGTTACAGCATGATCAAAACACATTTAAAAGTGAGACAGAAGTTAAATCCATCTTTATAAGATCATGAATCAATTTTAATGATATGTTGAAATCATAATTAAGACACTTTAAGGCCTAAAATTCAGATTATTGGGTTTTAGACTTTTAAAGAGCCTTTAACAACCTCCAAAACCCTGATGTATACAGAAATATGCATCTCAATCAGGGTTTTTAACTCATAGCCTTTTGCATGTTTATTATGAGCCCTGTGCGTTGTAAAAAAAAAACAAATAGCCAACAGTTTGCAAGGCTGGGGAAGATGCATGCACAAAAGAAAAGCCCACATTTCTGGTCAGAAGGAGAAACACATAAACATCTTGAAAGACTTGGATATAAACTGGTTTTTATGCTTTGGTATGCTGTGGATATAATATATAAGCCGCAGGATGTATGCCATTACATTAATCAAAGTATGCATGGTGCCATGAAAACAAGGATATTAGTGGAATATTCATTTTCATTAGCCATGTAGACAGCAAATTATACCATTTTGCTGGATATACATTTTTTTCTGCTTCAACATGCCTCATGACTTCTTGCCTATTAGTGTTCTAGGTTAACAACTCTCTGTGTCCAAGCATTTTGTTTAGAATGAGACCAAAGAAGGGACTGTGTAAGGTGAAAGGCAGAGAACATATGAAAGCACAACTGTGCCAGAAAAGGAGACAGAAGGTTGAAGCTTGCTGTGCTCTACATTTTAATTGAGAACAAGTTAAGCTGCTGATTTAATCTCTCTGTCCCCTGTCTGCAATGAGAGGTAGCCATGTGTAAAACTTCTGTATCTTTACCATTACCCTAACTCTGGTTCTTTGTAGATAGTGTTTACTAAAGTAGAATTTGTGCCTCTGTGTGCGTCAGTGTGTGTGTATATCTGTGCGCCCGCATGCACGTACTGTATATCTGTCTGTTTGTTTTCTCCCCTGTTCTCAAATTCTCCTGGGGTGAACTTGCTTTGTCTGCCAGCGTCTTTTTCCCCAGAGGAACTGTATGGCAGCATTGTAGCATAGGAAGCGCCAGGGGAATTCACAGCACCTGCAGCCCCTTTATTAGATATCACTCTGAAGAAAAAAATGAGGAGCAACTTGACATAACAGTTCCCTACAAGACACTTTCTTTTGTCTAAAGAACAAAGGCATTTTTTCATTGCTGGTACAGAATTGGTGGATAGATGGTATTACACTGTCTTTGGGACTTTGGATATTATGTCACATAGAAAAGACCATGTTTGGGAGAAGAATATGAGCTCACATGAGTGTTGTTGCCGTGGTATCTGCAGAAATATAAATTGGTATCCCTGTGCGTGGGCTAGGGCCCTGCATGATATATTGTATTGTCATAACAATACCAACTTTAAAAACAATTAAAATCCAATCCATCATTATGAGTGGACAAGCTCATTCATAACAATATCTTTGACAACAGGCTCCTCTGTGTGTATTACATTTATCAGTTATTTTGACAAAATCAAAAGCTGTGCCAAGAAAGAGACAGAGCTCGGGTAATGAGATCTCAACATCGAGGCCAACTGGCCACACCAATGGCCCTGACTGTCACTCAGCTCCTAAAACAGCCACTAAAGGTTCATATGAAAGAGTGTGTGTGTGACAGAGAGATAGAGAGCAACAGAGGAAAAACAGCTGTGAGTTTCTGAGAATACATCTGTGCAATTGTCTGTGTTAGAATGCAAAATGATCAATTTAAGCAAAGGTTTGCACAGAGGGGGGAAACCAGACCCAATCTTGGCTCAGTTACAGATTGAGTCAATATTAAAATCAGTGAGCTGCTGGGAAAAGGCTACCCTGTGAATATTTTTACATCCAAGTGAAAAAAAAATGCAGCTTCAGCATTTTATGAATATCTCAGGCCTTCTTTTCACCAGAATTTAGCACATTCATAATGCACTTCAACCAAGGATGAGACTGGTGATGGTAGAGCCTTCACCACTTTTTAATAACAGCCATAATAACTTTGTAAATAGGCTTGAATATAAAAAATGCGCTCTTCTCAAAAAACATGAGAAAGGCAACATCCCACCATTTCAATACCAAGCACAATAACTGGAGGCAAGGTTGGCTGAAATCAAACTTAATTCAATCCCTAAAATGTGACTGTGGAAACATCAGCATGTTTTCAAGGGATGTAAAATTCCTCTGAAAAGGCAACAAAGCCACTGTGGTAGACCACAGTGCTGTTAGACTTTGCACCTTAATTTCAATCTTCTTTTATGGTGGTTTACCCCCTTTAGGCCACACTTTTTACTGAATGCTGGAGTATTCCCCCATATCAAAACAAAGATTTCATTTCTAGGTGTGAAAGCATCTGAAAAAATCATGTGTTTGTACTATAGGCTACACTCATTACAGGAGACAGGCATCTCGAATATCCCATGGGGCAGCGCAGCACAAAGAGGTGAGAGAAGCATGCTCCTAGTGATCTTACCATCTGTTACACTGGGATTGATTTCTGCAGCATCTGGCTGAATGCTTGTCTACATTTCAATGACCTGCATCACTCCCTGCATATCTGTCTCACCCACACAAACACGCACACATCACATACACACATTGTCCTACTTCTATCCTTATGAGGACCATATATTTATCATACGAACATAAGAAATCCCAACTGTTTAAAGCACCGAAATTGCTTCTTTCTTCCTGGGTATATTGCTCATTACACTCATTAGGGTACAACATCACTACAGCTTGGTTACCAGGGTAGTTTTGATTATGTGCAGTGATAGATGAGATGGTATTTGATCAAAATGTTGTCATCCATTTAAACATGAAGTAGAAATAGATGGAAGCACTTTTCTTTCTTTTTTTTTCTTTTTTTTGACGTACATAACTGATGCCCAGCACCTGCAAAGAATCTATTGACATACCCATGTCATCATGTACAGTAGTCTCTTTCCCTCATCACTTATAGCCCAAATCACCATGAGAACAACAGGTACTTCCAGATAGACAATTGGCACTTAATTTGCAGAGATGTGTAAAATAGGCAAACATGCTCATTTCTGATGTTATTTTTAAACGCAACTGTGATGTTTAAAGATATATAGTTAAACACTGTGGTCTGACATATCTGACGGTCCCCTTGTACCTATTTTATGTTCTGTGTTGCTTTGCTGCATCTTTGATAAACCAGCCAACAGAGACATCTCACCACCGGCTGTACTAACTCAGCCTGAAATGTCTCTGAAATCGGGTGCTGTCCAGGCAGAGTTTGTGGACCAAACGATGATACTCTCGTAGTTGTGTCCTTGGTTTATTTTGTGTCAACAGCCACAATATCTGGGTCTGGCTTGCAGTTTATGCTGCAAAATAGCAATACAAGGAAGCTTCCTTTGGTTTGTGTCCATTTGTTTGAGGGAGAGAACACACAAGGTGCAGTGGACAAACAAGGTGACCACTGAATGAGAGCAAACAGTGGTAGCCAGGAAGCTGCTGAATCAGAAAACATAAAATGTTTTTTTTTTTTTTCAGGGCAGTTATGTGCAAATGACAAATAAAAAACCTCTAATCCCCCTTCACCACCACACAACCCTGTGCTAATCACTGCAACATCTGATTTGGTCTGAACACAGCCAAACTGCTAGCACTGTGTAAATTTAAGCTGCCATAAACTTTAGTCATACATTATGTAAATTAAGTCCCTAACTTAACATCAGTGAATGCATTAAACATGCATGTTAAATGAATAAGATGTACACAGTTAAAAATAACATCATGAAAAAAGAAAATATTCAGTATGTTGCTGCCATTCAATTGTATATCTGTGATGCAGAGGTTTTCTACCCAGAAGTTATTGGAAACAAACGTTGTGACTGGTTCTATACTTACATCTCGTCATTCCTCCTAAACACTTACCATTCAAAGTATGTTTTATATTAACTAAACAACAACACACATTCTCTTCACTCTATAGTGTAGGGGAAAGAGTCTGTGCAGACTAATAAATCCTCTCAGCTTATCAAACTGAAGCCATCTTCAGTGAGATGTTGTCAACATTCATTCACTTCCTATAGCTCCCGTCCTTTCATACTGAATTATTAGTTACATTTCACACAACTGTCTCTATGATTGTGACTTGTTTTCTGCTTTATTATAGAATGTCCAAAAATACATGTTTAGACATGCACTATTTTACACACATGATGAACCAGAGGTCTTTATGTGTTTAACAGAATTATCACAAACTATACACTAAATGAAATATAAGCCAGTGTCTACACAGTATTCCTTCTGCTGCATATTATTTAATTAAATCTCAATCTCTTATACATGCACGTCCAAACCTGTACAGAGCAATCACCACAGTATAATTCACACGTAGGCAGATTCTTATTATATACCAGAAAAATTTATGCATGTTGCTGGAAATATTGTATGTGTGATTTAACTGCAGGCCACTCCTTCCAACAAGAAATTATTTATGGGGCATTTATAAGGATTCTTACACTGATGCATACAATTTGCATTCAAATTTGCCTTTTTCTTTTAGACTGCAACTTATGGAGACAGTTATTAAAGATGTTACTAAAGAAAAAAGCAAAACATATAACTGTCAGTGCAAATAAATTTTTGTGATATGACTCATTATATATCAACATGCCTAATAATATATAAAGGGTGTGGATGTAGGAGTTGATCTTTAAGGGAAAAAAACCCTGTAAGGAATCTTATATTATATATATATATATATATATGTATATAAAGTCATACTTGTTTTTACATATAATCACAGGACCGATAAATTATCCAAAGGTTCTACAAATACCAGGGGATTGAGAACATTTTCCTCTCTGAAAGCATCCTGTTGTGACAACCAAACAGTTAGCATTGCCCCTTTTTGCATTGCTACATCAATGTTCTGCATTTCTTCCAAGCTTTGGCCGCATGGGAGAGCAGTTGAATGCTGATCTGAGGGAGCAGGGATGTGCTGTGTGGGATACCGAGTAGCACACTGTTCAGGGGTGTCCAATTGAAGTCCTACTTCAAACACCATGTTACCACATTATGTGGGAGTGTTTGCACGTACTCCTCTGCATGTAGAGCTATTTATTTGTTTGCTACGTTTTCTAGCCCATCTCATCTGAAGGAATACAAGAGGGCGCGCAAAAAAAAAATTGACTGCTTTCAAAGTTGGGATTTGGTTGAGGGAGAGAAAGGTAGCTCAAAGTGGTAAACAATCCTTGACCTGACATTATCTAGAAGAAGAGCCTGCAATCAGCTGTAAGCCTCTGAAAAGAGAATGATAGGGATGGTGTTGTCTTAAGAAGGTTGAGGAGGCTGTTTCACAATACACTAGGAAAAATATAAAAGAAAACACAGACAAGACACACATTCACCTGCATTTGTTTAAATAAAAAAGATACTAAGGCAGAATTATCATAAGATTTGCATGGCTAACACTTACTGTGACACACAGTAAGCTGCATCTTGATACATTTTGCTGTGAACTTTCTGGATATTAAAAAAAGAGAGATATTGTGTCTCCAGTAAGTACAGAAACAGCACTTACACTGTTGACATGTTACAGGTATGGCGCCATGATGGGTCTTACAGGCTTAACCCCCGAGTTAAATTTTTTGCCCTCATGGTTTAAACTTCATGTATTCATAAAAAATAACAAAAACATCACAGACAAACTTATTAAGTGAGATATATGACTACAACAATGGATACCATGGATAGTGCTGCTTCGGGCTGTCATGATATCAGATTTTCACTACACATACAGTATGTCAGGGCCAACAGACTTCACAACAGGAAAAAAATGCTATCAGTCAAAATCATCTAGGAGGTGTAGGAGGTAGAGAGGGAGTCTGTAACTATAACTGTAAGTGATTTAGGAGCATACAATATATTTCACCAATATCCATATATAACACCCCCCTAGTGTTGCTGTTGTTTCAGAACCATGGACAGCGCTGTTTAATATGTGTGGGCTACAGGGAGGGAGAGAACAGTTGACAAAAACTGTTTTTACAAAACTCTCCTTACTGATTTTGACTGAGAATTGTTCATAAAGTCAAAGCTTTTTGATGGTCTACTAGTGCCACATTAATATGTGAGTGTTGTCATTAATAAATGTATTCTTTGATTTTGAAACAGTAGCCTTATGTTGTTGTTACTTAAACTTTCTGAGGCTATTGCATGGTTAAACAGAAACATTTTATTTTATGAAAAAAAAAAGCTTGCAATTTTTAACAGCCCCCTCAGTCACTTCATCCTGGCAGCAGGCCTGATATGTTAGTCTGAGGATGCACATGGCCAGCTGCTGGCACAGGCAGTGTGGGCAAATGTTAGGGGACGCCAGGGTGCTGAAGGGGCACGACTGACCTTCTATGCCTTTTCAACACAGTTATGAGCTGTTTTACACATATTTCAGTTTTATAGAGTAAGATTATTTGTTAAGCAGACACTATTTTTTACATTAGGCAAATCCCCAAACCCTGTTTCCTCTGGATAATGAAGATCTGTTGTTTCAGCAGGAGGTTCTTTATTATTATTCTCACCTTATGTAAGTTACTGGTTGCTTTTCTGCTAGTATTTATAGCAGTGGCATAGTTGTGCAAATGTATTCCCTCATATGACTCATGCAACATTTTTAATTAAATAATAACAGACACGTTGACAATAATAGGCCTATTGAAAACATATTTTATGTCGATACACTTGTAAATGTGCACTCTGACAGGCGCTTCAGTCTCTCCTGAAAATGTAAATTTAACACCATATGCCTATATTTTTTGGCAGAAGCATAACAGGTGGGAGGGAGTGCACATTTTCAGATCTTGCCTAGGGCACCACCTTAGTTAGCTCTGCCAAAACAAACCAGCAGGGGAATACCATAGCTGCTCCTTTATTTGCTAACAGGTCCAGTGCGATTTACAGATCTATAGGCAGAATATGGCAGAAATGTTTTTGTGTGTTTTATGTTTTCATTAGTGTATAATTACCTGAAAATAAGAATTATTAATTTATTAATTATTGTTTTTGTCACCCAAGAATGAGTTGTTTACATTTACAGAGGGCGTAGGTCCTCTTCCACAGACGCCACCATGTTGTACTGCCATGTTTCTACAGAAGTCCAGAACAGACAAACCATACACTGGCTGTAGATGAGGCTTTTCATGTTTCGTTTGAATTTTGCAGCCACCATAGCTTCTCATATACACTTGGAAAGGAGAGGGAGATCAGATGTGCTCACCGCTAGATGCCACTAAATGCTACACACTGTTCCTTTAATATGCAACCAAACATAAAGATTACATTTGCGAATTGGAACTAGTTTTATAACACTTTATATTATCCCTTTATATTCCACTCCTTCCTTGGCCTTTGTGGTGTTACAATAGAAGAACAGGATTGTGAAAAAGTAGAGAATGACTCCATTCACATTGTCAATAGAGAGCCATGGCATTTTGCCCGAGTCAACACCGCCCAAGCATGGCATTTAGATATCCAGAGAGTATTCTCACCCATTCTGGCCTTTTCATCGTCAGATCCATTACTACCAAGCATGAAGTGAAATAACACTGACTACATAGAAGCATTTCCTCTTCTACATATTGGAATTTGATCTATTTTAAATGCTCAGTACCTGTTGAAAACCAAAGACATTAATATGTGATCCACCCATGGGCACGCTTGAGACAGCGAGGATTAGGACACATCTAATATTGATGTTTGAACTGGGGCTGAGAGAAGTAGTCACCTGCTGCTGCAAAGGTTGGTGCTCTTTCACACTTTGACTGAAACATATTAACAAAATAAGCTGAAGGGTTCAGGGCATGATATCACTATAATCCCCCTTAAATATCAAGAGCTGGCTTGTAAGCTGTGTAGACGGGCAGGGTGCTGTCTTTCCACTACAGGTGTTTTCATATTTACGTGCGTGACATGCAGCAGATGGACTGGAAATAAAAGTGAATTTCTTTCTTTTCAGACCAGAGTCACTGCAACATACAGGATGTAAGAGCAGAGGAATCAGTGAGCTGTTTACATGAAAGATGATACTGAATGATGCAGCTGTTAGATAATCTGTCAGTGACCTGCATCTAAACTGACGTCTCTAATTAGGTAATTAAACCCCTTCATATCTTTGTTTGTGACATTGTATCAATCTCTTGTTGCTAAAGACATCCAGCTTAGATACTACAGCATTGTATAAACACATGGAGATTATTTAATTCTGTAAGAAGCAAGACTATAAATTGCCCTCTGACTGTTCTATGATCTTAAATACCTGCTGTAACTATGTCACCGTATGATTGTTCCGTACAGTAATGTAGTACGTGCACAGCATACACGCTCTCTCTCACATACAGTAAAACAAAAAAATTATGTGACAGGGTGAATAGCCTTAAAAGGGGTGGATGTAATTCACACAGTTTTATTATGATCTTCCATGGTTGCATCAATGTACAGAGTGCAGGTTAAGGGAGACTTTGAATGAAAAAATAAAAAAAATGTTAAAGGCAACTGCAATGCAATTACTCTAAGACAGTCAGTGCTACATACAAGATACTGACATACAATTAAATATTATTAGAAAACAAATTTACATACTGTAACAAATTCACATGATAAATAAAACCTAGCACAACTACAATAAATTAACACTACATAACAGTTACCCCTAAAATACACTGCATGCGAAACGGCTCCGCCATGGCGTCAGAGCTGTTACGTTTCAATTGTAGTCAATGTGTCAGCCCACACAATCTCCGGTTCCGCTGCGAAATGGCTCCAGAACAACTGCGGCGTCCGACAGCCCTCCGCAACACATACGCAGAGCTTCTATTTTTCCCAGACGCCGGAGCACGGCGCATCAAGCAGCACAGAGCAGATTGTGCCGGGAGGGAAGGCGGCTACAAAATACAAAATAAAACCCCGGTTGATTTTCAAAATAAAATACTCCGTGTTCACCACGGATCGGGTTTCATTATGAATGAAATTAATGCCTCTTTCTCCAAGAGACTACAGCCGGCAATATCGCGCAATTATGCGTGAATTCACGAGATCTCGTGCGTTCTCGCGATGCTCGGTGTCCGGCGGAGCCGCACCAAACAGATCACAAACGAATCATGTGTGAGTTGTCGGACGGTGGAGTATGCTGTCGTTCCGGAGCAGAGTCGTTCCGGAGTCGTTTCGCATGCAGTGTATTTTAGCAGTTACAGCACTACTAACAGGAAAATATTAACCTGAGGAAAAGCTGCTGTCAGTATCATCACTGGTCTCCTCCTTTTAGATATAAATGGCAAGTCGTTATGACACCTCTCATCTTGTGTTTGCTCCCCATCTCAGGGGCCATCTCTCTACTTACAAGTGTGTCCTGTGTGCAATTTATTTTCCTAGGATGGTGAAGTCATGACCTGTGGGGCATGACTTCACCATCCTAGGAAAACTTTGGACCATTTAGGTCAGCATTTTAACTGTTTACAGTGGTTACTCCCTAGAGGAAGGCCACCTGCAGCCAGAGCAGAGTGAGGGTTGCTGTCATGGTAACTAGTCATGTTTGGTGATGTGTCTGTAATGCCAGCACCAAAATGAGGCACTGTAATCTGTGTTGTGATTCAGTCCAGTAGTTGGGTACTCAAATCTGGCACCAGATTTCGGTACCCAACCCTAGTTGTGTTGTAAAAGAAAAGGTAAATCAACCAAAAACCACAGTTGTACGTCAGAAGAGGAGGTCTCACTGGACTACATGCTCTGGCCTCATATACTATCAAAGGGGCACACCCAAGTGTGTCCTATGCCACTGATCACGCTGCCTTTGCATCTAGGCCCTGCAGACAGAAACTCAGAGCTGTAAACAAGGCAGGCTAAGAAGAAGTGCCATCACAAGAACAGCAATCACACTTGAACCAAGCTATGATTACACCCTCTGGCCAGTTAATAAACAGTATCCACTAAGACTAAAGCTATAAACTGCACTTGTTTAAAAGTTGCAAAGGATATAGGAGAAGGAAACTATCAATACTTCACAAAGTAAACAGAGAACTCATAAAAGCAAGTTTTTGAGAAAATTGGATATTGAAATGAAATAAAGAAGGACAGTATGATAAAATCACTATGCTTACACAGTCGATGCCACTAAATTTAAGCCCAATACCGCTTTCAGACCAATACTGGTAAAAAGTGCTTGGCTGGTAAAATACTACACATTCAGTTTTGGACTCTGGCAGGCAGACAAACCAACTCATTAAAACTGTGCTCTCATCTTATGATGTGCACCATCTATCCTTTTGTTTCACTGAGCCTGAGAAACGGGCTCTTTGCTACATTGCCAAAAGGAAACTTCATTGTTTGACGTATCCATTAAAATGCAGCGGTGAACCACAGCTAATAAAAGGAGACAGAGGACAACAGCATGACCACCTAACGGCATCATAAAGTTAGTGAGGGGAGCATAAATAATGGAACACTCATTTTCTCGAACCGCCTTGGTCTAGAGCTGCTAGTGCTTTCTCTGTAGCACGGGTCTCTGCTGGGCAGCATGGAAATCAGTTTGGAATATTGGTACAGACTCAGATGGAAAATGTATGAATGCCATGCCACTGACTATATAAATTAGGTGCATTGGAGCTGTAAAATAGTTCTGTCAGAGAGAAAGATAAAGTATAAAACCAACAGGTAAAGAAATGTGGGAATGGACTACAGTAATGGCATAATGCAAGCTGGTTTCACCCCAAGAGACATTCTGACTGATGATATAAATTTTGTGAAGTCATTGCTAGACTTGAGTAGTTGGTCTTTCTAGCAAATAACTTACTGAGGCCAAAAGACAGGCCACTGTATCATCCTGTAGAAGGAAAATATGAATTTCTACTATGATTAAGGCCAGGATTTAAGTTTTACATTAAAACAAGAATCTACAACCACTGTGGTGACTCTGTTAATCCCCTGATTTCTCATAGCACCATCATCAGGCTTTATTGTCTTGGTACAGCATCACAAAGTCATTAGACAGTTACTGAGATATTTCAGAAACTAGAAATGTGAACCTCTTTGCAGCACTCGATGACTCTGGGATCACCAAATTCAGTGAGATTCATCCTCTGGGTGCCATGAATAAAATTCCATGATAATTCATCCAACAGACCTTCGTTACAGTGGACATTTTTACATGAAACAGCAGGATAAGCTCAGGCATTACCAGTGATATTAATAAAGGTTCTGTTCCATTCAGGTCAAACAGAATCAGATCAGACAGAGTGCAGTTCTGGCAGCAAGAGGCAACTTTTTCCAGTTGTTTTGCATGCTTTTATGTGCCCTGGGTGCCTTGTGTTTTAGATGCCTGGAGCACCACATGTTTTTGTAGAAGCACTCTGCCTAAGTTGGTGCGTCAATTTGAAAATAAATAAATAAATAAAATAAATGAATAACTCAGAAGAGAAAAATGTCTGTCATCATTTGTTTGTTTGTTTGTTTTTTTTACTATTGTCCAACTGGTGGTGATGACAAATTCAACAATCAACTAGTGATGGCTGTTGCTGGATACCTGGAGCTATTTAATTTTACCAACTGTCAAAGTGTAGTTACCATGGTTCAAAATGGAAGAAGAAAGCGCTGAACGGCTCTGATGACAGGTGCTCTTCAATGAGTCAGGTAAAAGCACAAAAAGATCGAGAAAGACCCGCTCAATGCAAATTTGTGCAGACAACCTTGGAAAAAAAGGCACTCCATCTTCTGGTGAATGATAGTGGAAATTTATTCTTCCTGCAAAGGCAAACAAACAGACCTATAACTCCAGGTCTTCATCAGAGTTTCCCTGATTTGAGCAGAAAACAGCAGGCCTGGAGCCAAATCAGCGTGGTACTTGAGGCTTTGGGTAACTTTTCAGGTAACTTGTTTGGTAACTTGTGTTTTTATTTTGCAGTGGTTTGCATTGTCACCTCACAGCAAGATGGTTATGAGTTGGTAAGGGCTGGGCCATTCTATGTGGAGTTTGCATGTTCTACCCCTGTTTGTGTGGGTTTTCTCTGGGTACTCTGGCCTTCTTCCACAATACAAAACATGCAGGTTAATAGGTTAATTGGACTCCAAATTGCCCATAGATGTGAATGGGAGTGTGAGTGGTTGTTTGTCTCTATATGTCATCACTGTGATGAACTGGTGACCTGTCCAGGGTGGACCTGGACCCCCCCTAACTGGTAGCATGCAGTTCATGGTTTGTGTTAAGCTAAATTTAGCTCACATTCAGTGTCTCTTTGGATTAGCCACTTGTGATTTCTTCTCTTTCTGAGGGTCTCATGTATCCACACGGATCTCAGTTTCCCTGCATCCAAAAATAAAGACAAAAAACGCAGCGTAGTGTACCTTGTGTTTTGCAACCTGCCAGATGCGCTCTGTCTGATCAGGAACTCAGTGTACTGCTATTGCACATGTTGGCTCACTGGAAAGGCTCTGCTACACTAAATGCAATGGGACCTTAATTAGTATTATTGGTAACACCTGTGTTTACCCATGTATTTCATATCAATATGTCTGCAATGAAACAGATCTGCAGTTGTTGAGATATTTAAGTCTGCACCAAAGTAATTAACCGACCATCATACCAACATTACCTGCCCTAGAGCTGTGCCACTCGCGTGGCTACAAACTACACACTAGATCAATTTAAGCAACATCTGAGCATAATGTTCAAATAAAACAACAAGTGTGCAGCGTCTATCAGTGGGTCTGCTGCAGTGCAGTGGCTGCTTGGTTCCCAAAGTGCTAAGTGAGGCATGACAGTGCTCTGTCAAACAGCACTCCTCCATCATTTCCCTCAACTATTCAACACAACAGCAGAGTAAACAGACACACTGCAGGGACCAGCATATCCCCTCACTACAGCCTCAGCTGCCAGCACGCCCCTCATACCCAGGATGGCCATCTGCAACCCCAGCCATTGATCCAACCCTCCGTGCGTCCCAGGGAACCTCTTTGCAACTGAGCCACATCCTTACGTCAATCAGTATCAGTCCAAACTACAGCCTTAATACCTTGCAGAGAAGAGTCACTCAAGTCATAATAGTAATATCCAGTCCTGAACACCACCCCAGCACCATCCTGATAATGCCCCGGATCTCTGACTTACACACAATCCTGCACACATGCACACACACACAAATCATACTGCCATCGAACAACTAATACAATTAATGCAGCTGCCACTTAGCAATAGAAGTACTTGTTCGGATGAGTGAGTGTGTGTGTGTGTGTGTGTGTGTGTGAGTGTGACTGTGTTAACATTTCTTTCTATCTTTGTGCAGGAACTGAGAGAGTTCCCCCCACAGTGGACTGCCACTGTCACACTGATGTGGGAACGAGCCATGTCAGAGGAGACCCATGCATAGTGCTGCATTGCTGAGACAGCCAGGATAAATCTGGTCTGTGTGAAAAAGAGGCAGGGGTGCAATTACCAAGAGACAGACGGACAAAGAGATGGCAGTTTGTTTGCAACAGCATGAACACTATTGCTCAGCGAGAGTGAGAATGGAATCTATTTGCCACAGAGAAAAGAGACCGCTCTACCTTTCTGTCCCTTTGTCTCTCGACATGTCCCTTTGCTGTGCCACCCCACATGCTCCCGCACTCTGTTGTTATGGCCTCATTTCTTTCGGGACACTTCTTTTCTCTTATTAATGGCAACCCTACTGTCCAATCTTTCATGCGGTTCTTCATATCTGAAGGTCAGTGGCAGCCTGACATGCAGTCAGAGGAGAGATAACCTGGCTGAAGCAGATGACAAATGCGGATTCACATACAGAGGAGGAGAAAGTCAATCAATTTTTAAATTGAGTCTAGATTGAACATGCCGAATCAATTTCATTGAATCTGACGGTAATGGCCAATGTTCACGAAACATGTTAACTCCCTGGATGCCATCATTTAGATGCTCTGATCCCACGGTGCAAAATGCATCATGCAGGATCTCTAACTGTATTGGGTGTTCTTGAAAATGTCACCTGTTTTGAGTGAAAGTGATGGAATGCCTGTACAGCTTAAATGCATTCAGACAGAAAATATGGTGAAGGATAAAGGGCAAAGTGTTTATGTGTTGTAAGTGACAAGTGTAAAATGTGTCTGGTAGAACAAAATTCAAAGGCATGAAGGTCCTTTCATTCATGTGAAAAGGCACCTTGATATTAAGCTTTGACTGTGTATTTTATCGTGATGATGTGAAAGGCCTATTTCATATGTGAGGTTATTTTTAATTCCCACCTGATTTCTTTACTTAACTATTTTTTTACAACAGAGGTTCTTATTTTTATAGGCTTGGTTATTAGTCCTTAGCTGTGATATCATTTTGCTCACATGATATCTTGTAGAGGTTCGGGGTGGACAACTATCTTTAAATGAAGTCCACATGTTAACCATATTATAGAACTGTAGTAGCTGTCTATTACATTTTACACATCAAGCTCCTGTCAAAGTTTATGTCCTGTCTGTAGCAATGCAAATATTTGTAATGCAATTGTCGACTTGGTTATGTTCACTTTTTTCCAGTTTACCAATAAGTGATTGTGATAATTGGATTTAACAGAGAATTTGTTTAAAACCTGCACGCTTGTCTGACAGCTCATGTTGCTCTCCTGGGGGGGAATCCAAAACTAAAGCTGTGTCTAGCAGTGTCACTACATCCTCTGATCTCTGCAATAAGACTTGATGGGTGACATGTCATCATAACCAAGAGAGATTATGGGCAAAACTATAAAAATCAGACCAACGTTGTAAAAGCACATTATGCCATTGATATCTAAAGGTAGAGGTGCACCATAGCCAAAGATCATGGCCCGTTTTTCTTTTGATATATGACAAAAGTTACTATTTTCAGGCAGAAAATAGCTCTTGAATATTTTAGATCTCTCTCTGAAATTGGAGAAAGTTCATTTGCAGTGCAGTTTACATCAGCTACCAGCACTTATTTGCCACGAAGATACAATACATAAAGCCAGATTAGCACCTAATGCATGCATGCCTATATATTTTAATGCTCACTAAGCGATGTCATTGAAATACAAACAGACAAATACTATGTAGCATTTTTGACATCATTATCTTATTATGAAAACAAAATGTGTTTTTAGGCCATGCTCTTTTCACATGTTGTAAAAGTGTGATATAAAATTAATGGAGACACTCAATAAGGCATTAGAAATCCTCTCAGTGCTCTGAATTAATGGCAGGTCTTTGTGCCAATGTACTCTATGGTGGTCAGCGTGCCAATTCCCTTATGTTTAGACACTCAATGCTAAAGGAGCAGTGTGACAAATGCAATGGTCTTAATCCATTCTGTCAGCTTAATACTGCACACAGAGCAGACTGCAGATAGTGCTAAAAATCCTTTCATAAAATGCTGTCACCCAAGGTAGATTGAATTAAACAATTATTTTACTGATGAATAGATTTACTGTAGATGATCTTGGGAACTAGAGGTAAAATTTGGCGAAAGCATCAACTGTTGGGAGCTCAAGGTACTGCTGATAATGTGCCAGGTGTGAATTATATTCTGAGTGACAGTGAAAGCTTTAAACACACACTGGAGGAACTTTTGGGAACACATATTCTCTATAAATAGCACTGGAATTTGAAAACGGAGCGCTATGTGTACGTGTTTGCGTGGGAGAGACAAAGAAAGCGTCAGAAGGAAATAAAGAAAGGCAACAAGAGTCAGAAAGAGAGTGAAGAGGGGATACAAAGGCTAATGTATCAGAGAGATCTCTCTTGCCTTTGTTCACCTGAGAAACTTTGGAGCTCAAGGACATTGTGTCTGTGTTGTTTGGCAGGAAACATACCGAAGGGAATGAAAAACTACTTTTAAGAGATGAGTTGTCTCCCTCCTGAAAACACTCAAATCTGAAAAGCAAAATATAAAATGGGCTCTCGCACTAATCTGACTGTCACCACGCAGCATCTCAGATTGACTCATTCAATTTTAGAATTGGAGTGAAAATGCTCCTGTCGTCTATTATGAACACAATGTGCAGTTGATGGAAGCCACAGAATTTGGGAAATGATGGATATTTATTATTTGTCTCTCTCTGAACAGCAACTTAAAAAAAGGCAAGAAAAAAAAGTCAAAGAATTGGACAAATTGAAACTCTGGACAGATGATGGCTTTACATGAAAAGTCAGAGGATCACCAAAATGATTACAAGTTGGACAAGAATGATTGCCATCTTTCATAGTAATCCATCCAATATTTATTGAGCTATTACACTTAATACCCACAAATATCAGCCTCATGGTGGTGCAAGAGGGAAAAGTCAGGGGATCACCAAAGTCATTAGGTTTAATCCTATGGAGACAATGAATGTCTGTGCAAAATTTCATGGGAGATCATCCAATAGCTGTTGAGACATTTTAGTCAGGGTAAAAGTGGTGGATGGACCGACCTCCCATCAGACTAATATTGACAATCCAATGACTCATGTGGCTAGCCTGGCTAAAAATATCTGCACAATGATTGAGCCTAAGAATCAGTAGTTCTGAGCATGGATGTAAAGTGGTTCTACTAATGGCACACTGTGAATAGTCATGTGGGTTACTACTGACAGTAACTGTGGTAATCTTTTGCTACATCCATATAGCAGCAGTATGTTTCCTGCCAAACAAAATAAACCTTGCCAGATTCATGGAATAAATCTGATCAGCTGAAACAAGGGTGTTCACTTTATGCAGGATTTTCTTAAAAACAAAAATCAATGTACAGACTCATATTAAAAATAATAATAACAATAATCCCTCTTAATCATCACTAATGACCCACTAATAGTGTGTGTCGGTGTCTGTATCTGCAGAGACCCTGCCCTTTGCCTGTATTTCTTTTTTTCTCATATTTTGTTGTATTTGAGACATTCCTGTCTATGTCCAGTTGTGTGTAGCCCCAATAACAGTGTGCAGGTTGTGAGGTCAGAACTCTGTAAAAACATGGTGACCAATGGTTGCATCGCTGTCTCCATCTCTCTGTCTGTGAGACACACACATACACACACACAGGCCAGGCAGACAGACTGAGGACTCAGCAACAGGATGAAGGTTTGTTTCAACTACATTTACACAAAATCTTGCGCTGTCCGGACGTCAGGACATGTTTATTTAGCTTTAGAATGTAACCACTGTGAAACAGTCACAAATGTTTTATTTCTCTGAATGACTGCTTGTTTTTGCCAATGTCACTCCCTCACCTGATTCACTCTCTGGCTCTATCCGTCAATACTGCGTCTCTCTCTCTCTCTCTCTCTCTCTCTCTCTCTCTCTCTCTCTCTCTCTCTTTCTCTCTTTCTCTCTCTCTCTCTCTCTCTCTCTGTCGTTCATTGAGCAGGGGAAGTAGGGCCAGCTTCAAATGGTTCAAATGACTAATCCTGCATAATACACCTTTAAGTAAAGCTCAGGTATGACTATTGCAAGACCTTTACATTAAAATTTTGATGTTTCCACACAAAGTGTGACGCTACCTTCAGTATGTCGTAGAGTTACTTAGAAAAGTCATGGCAGTTAAATATCAAATATGTTAGAAATACAATATGTTATCAAACATGAGATATAGTAGGAACTGGAAAGATAAGGCCCTTTTTGAGGATTACTACACCACTGATCTAATTTTGATATGAAGAGAGAAGATTGCGACTGATACATTAGCCCATTGCTTTGATAAAAATGTTGACGCTAATATGCGCCTCAAGCAGACTGTTTCTAAACATCTACTGTATGAAGCATCAATAGAGAGCAGGCACACTTGAGAGAAGGTGAAGCATCAAATCCCAGAGTTAAGCCTTGGCCTCAGAGCTCTGCCTCCTGTCTCCCCGAGGATCCATTGCAGAGATGGATCAGCATGCTAAGTGAGATCTTGCACAGGCAGAATAGAAACCACTAGAACACAAGCGTCTTAAGCATCCACTCCACTCTGAATACCCAACAACAGGGTTTAACTTCATACTCAGCCACTGATGGGTCACGCATGATCGTCTAAGTTATCAAAACGATTTTCCGACAACATAAACCCGAGGTATACAGTTATACATAATCAAGGCGTTAAGGCCAAAACACACTAAAAGCTTCAACTGACGTGTGTCAATTGAAGCTTTTATGGCACACAGGCTCCCCCTCCCTCCTCTGCCACCCTTCTGTCCTCCCTCACAGTTATTAGTATTTAAAAGTACACTAATTGGACTCAGAATAAAGAAAACACACACCACAGAAGTGTATGGTAATATTATGATTCATGATCAGAAAAAGTTTTTATATCAGTTTTATTTTATGCTGCGGGTTGACTTTTTTTTTCTTTTAACTGGTTTAATTGGTAGGTCTCCCCAAACACATATTGCGGGTGCAGACAAGAAAAGCTCACGGTCCTCATTTGAAGCTCCAAATTAAAAACAAGCATGTGTGAGTGCGAGCGACAAAGCAGTTTGAGGCATGTTAAGATGCTTTCAGTGCATGTTCTGCCATTTAGAACAAGCAAGTGTAGTTCGACGTGCGAGCGCCAAACGCCTTTAATGCACTTTGGCCTTTAGAGTCACTATTCAACAGACTTTTATACAAACATTATTAATTCAGACAAATTATTTATGTTCTTTAAAGATAACATCTGATAAATTCATACAGTGCATATTGTCAATTCAAAGCAGTCTGGTGCAACCACAATCTTTGTGTGAGTAAGGACTGTATCGTGTAAAACACAAAAGGCTGTACAGTATCTAGAGCCAGTGTTTGTTTTTTTCATCCTGGGCTACTGTAGGACCATGGCAGTTTATCATGGCAGCACCACGCCCTCTGTCAATATAAATGGCTCATTCTAAGGTAATGAAAACACAATGATTCTTATTTTCTGGTGATACACTAATAAAAATTTACCTCTGATTATTATAATTGATTTCTTTCATATTCTGCAAATAAATACACTGGACCTCTAATGTATCCATTATAAGTATAAAGTGTTTGGGAAGGTTTGGAGCAGGACAGCAATTTATTACCCTAAAGTCATTCCACTTAATAAACTCTAGAGAGAGTGGGGTCATTTTGCTCATCAGTAACAGATGTGCATGGCTTTGTTGATGCTCCACCAGTGGTAAGTAGAGGAGTTGTTAAATGGAGCTTAGCAAAAGTTCAATAAGGAAGACAACTTCATTCACTCTCCTCTGCACCTTCATTCATTACTTCCTCTCAGCCACACCTCTTGGCTCTTATCCATTCATATACTTCCCTGCTTCCCTCTATTATCCTATCACATTAATATCCAAAAGGCAACTCCTTACAGCTTCACTTCACACAATTGCATAAGCTTAACAGTATAACTGCACCAAAAGGCATTTTAAACACCTACTACAATCTGTGCAATCCCTGGTTGTTTCAGATTAAGATCACAAATAATGCTTGACTGGTGTGGAAAAAGTAGAAGAATTATGTTTTATATCACAGTTAAAGCTGGGCAGTTTATTTTTCCCATCATTGAGCAAAAGTTCCATGGTAACTTTTAGGCAAAATGTAATTCAAGTGGTCTGAGAGAAAAGTAGATTTCTGCTCCTCCTCTTGGCTCTGTTTTCAGGCATTAGAAAAGTCCAGAGTGTAGAGAGTATACATATGACACCATATGCCAAAGGAGGTGCCATATGATTACCTGTACAAAGAGAATCAACAAGAAATCTCAGCGATCTTTTTACAGATTACTAAAAGATAAAGGAAAGAGACACAAATAGATCACTGCGATTCACAGACACCACTGAAATCCAGACACTGAGACATGAATTTGCGGTTGCTATTTTATGTCAGGTGAATTTTTGGGTAAAATCATACCTTAGGTCAGTTGTCGCCCCCACCCAAAAAAAAAAAAAAAGTTCACACAAGGGATTCACAACTTAAAGTTCAAAATGACAGGGAGGCAGCGGCTCCACTTTTCTTGTCACGCTCGCTCTAGCTGTACCCTAAAGCTACCACTCGTCTAAATCACTTATCACAATCCTCTATTATCAGTCCAGTTAGTGCCCTGTTGTGTTCTTCTTACACCTCCTGAAGGTGATGCCAGCATCCAACCACCACCCACTCCACCATTGTCACACTCCATCTAGAATAAGAGTGGTGATTAGTCTTGCGGGTAATTATCAGACCCTTCCCCATAATCAATCTAAATGATGTCTGCACCAAAAAACTCAACTCAAGTCGACAGTATATTCTAATATTGTTTAAGTGATTAAGGGGTGAGCTGTGTGTCAGTTAAAATAATGTATGGTCAAATATAAAAATGAGATCAGAAATCTCCCAGTCTGCATGAACTGACCGCATTCCCACTCCAGAGGAGCACACAACTCCTACTATTACTATTGTTGTAATCTGCTGGCTTCATGGCTTGTCCACTGTGAGCTATTAAACTGCTGCTGCATTCACCTCCAGGAGCTCCCCCCTCAGATCACTGCTGACCTGAGAAGCGATCAACCAAGTCCTGATTAATGGGTCTCTAAGCCTCCTTGGAGGCAATCACCCTGAGAAGGTTGGGGCAAACACTAACAAATGGGACATTCAGCAATCATCCTTTATTGCATCAATAACCTCAGTTATTGATTAATCAGCATTAAAATTTTAGAGGAGAAACACGCCTTAATTGTTGGTGTGTGACACGTCTTTATTGCACATCTAAAACGTCCTACTTGCATTTTCAGAAAAAAAAAGGATCCTTTAATCTTTTTTAGAGTACTGGGCTCAGATAGTGAAGATCAATACAGATGTTACCCCAGTCATGTGGGGTAACATCGGGTTACCATGGTGATCAGCACGTGCGGAGGCGAGCTGTGACTGATGACATTAAGAAATTGGACTTCTAGGAAGGCAGCACCATACTTAAATTGATTTTCTTACCTAAAGCTGAGGTGGTAGGGCAAGATATTTCCCCCTTTCCATTTAAAATCTCCAAGGAAGTGTTACGGGTCATTTGGGCTGAGAGGGAGTGACTTGTCTCCATCTAAACGGTGTGATGGTGAGGGTGGTGGTGGTGGTGGAGGCGCTGGTGCATCTCAGGGACAGAGGCAAAGATTGCCCTCATCAATCTAATGCCTCTCCTCCTGAGGTAATCATTTCCACTGAGCAACATGGCATCTCATTAGGCTGATTCGCTCTCAGTGTCAGTCAGCCTCAGACACCTTCACAACAAAAACTCTGGTGTGAAAGAACACACACACTTAGAATATTAGACAACCTGATGGCACAGGCTCTCACACCCAAGGTACATTGACATTATTGATCAAGTGTTTTTCTTTTGTTTTTTTTTCAGCTGTATTTCATTATAGTTTGACACGCTGAATAAAATTATCTTCATCAGTGTTCTGGATTTAGAAGTTGTACTGAAGTTGTACTTGTCATAAGGTGCTCTTTACCAAACATGATGCCATTTAACAACAGAGCCTCAACTTCCTGTTCTTTGTGCAACTTCAGATGTTGAAGGGAGTTGGAAGTTGTATTTCTGAGCTTGAGTTCGCACCTCTGGAAAATAGCAATACACTGGCATTTTTTCTGCCAACTAGTCAATTAATTTCGCGATCGTTTCAGCTCTTCACCAGACAAATACATGAGTGTTCAGCTGAGATTTTCCTTTCAAATTGTAATATGTTGTTATACTTGTGAGTTTTTCAATAATAATAAAAACAACTAGGCTATATGCCATAGAACACACAGATATTTCATATCTCATTCTAACAGAGTCAGCCGTGCCTTTTAGCATAGACTTTTTCTTCTCATTTGTGAGTGAATGCATCATTTGAACCCAAAACCCCAACTACCTCTGAAGGGAAAACCCCAGCCTCCAGATTGAACCTATATAGTAGATCTTAGAGTGACCTTTATACTACCCAAGAAACAGCCATAATGCCCTGTGCAAACACACACACACATACAAACACACACCACCAAGCCCAGAGTTCTCAAACAGGCTGTGAAAATGGGAGATTTAGAAAAGGCCTTGCCACAGAGACAAAGTGAGAGCAGGCTCAAAACAGAATAGGTCTTTTATGGATGTCCCATTACATGCTTTGCTTCTTTGCCTGGGGCCTGGATCCATCCATCTACTGAACTCTACTTTCAGGTGAACAAACTCTCACCAAACACCTACCAAATTCATCTGCTTAAAGCCACATCTGCCTATCAACTCACACACAGGTGGGACTTTTGAACCAGGATATCATAGAACAGCACATCTCTGCTTGTTTCCAAACACACAGAGAGACTGTTGAATAATCTATCCTCCTCTAGTATCAGATGAAGCTCAACTTGTGGGATTACACACCTTTATTCCTTTTCCTCGCCTTTCCTCACATCTCACCTCTCTCTTTCTCTCCCCAACTGAGCTCGAGGAGATAAATGAAATGAGGGCTGGCATGTTCCCTGGACATTTTAATTAGCTAGTCTTTAATTCAGCCTGACCCCTTTTCAACTTTGATCAGCCAGCGGGAGCTCTGATAAGGACCTGTCACTCACATGCAAACACCAGGGTTATTCAACGGCAAATTGTCTCTTTGCCATTCGCAGATGCTCTCTACCTGTGGTGTCATGGGAGAGCTGTTCACGGCTCAGTGAAAACTAAAAGCCCAGCGAGAGCGGAAATATGGCGCGTGAGCTGTGCTCATTCATCCCAACTCTCCATTCGCTACAGCACGGACTGTGACAGCGTTGAATACAAATGCGCTCCTTGATTATTAAGAGTCAAGAGATTTCTGGGGGCAAAATTAATGTGTAACAGTATTAGCTTGCAGTTCCAAAGGCAAGCATTGCATTTAATTTAGTCTTGAAATGACATGAGCTTTTGAGAGAACGGCTTTATGAGGGAACGGCTGAAAGCAAAAGCAACAATAAAACTACAGAAATAAAAATTTTCTGAAGGCGCTGAAAAAGGATATAATGGGATACATGTAGTTGTCCTAAACTAGGAACACACCAAATGACTTTTTTTTTTTTTAATTCAAAGGTTCTGTTGAGGTTTTCAAACAAAGATTTGAATGTCTGTTGTCATATTTTATGATGTAATCAAAACAATAAGGGGCTTGTGTCCATATAGCTTTTTCATTCAGGCAGGAAAGTGCTGGAAGGTGAAGCACTTGTGTGCTGAGAGAAAAAAAAACTTCATGTGTGTTTTCTTTCCATGACAACAAGAGCCTCACAATTTCTAACACTTTGCTATTAGCTCAACAAGCACACTATGGTTGTGTAAAAACAAAACACTGAACAAAGCAAGAGGAAATATAGCTTTTCTATTTCTCTGGCTCTGCTCTGAGTGTGTGTGTGTGTGTGTGTGTGTGTGTGTGTGTATAGGAGCTGAGCCCCACCCTCAGTTAAACACACAGAGAAGAGTACTGAGAAGCTATAGTACAACCATATGTAAATGCCAGCAAAATGTGACAGAGAACTCTCAGCATAGTTTTTTCCATGTTCATTTGTTTCTTTATTGTCTCTGTTGGATAGTTTGTCTGATATATAAATGTCTGATATGTGCAGAAAAAACAGGTTCATAAAGAATGAATAGACATGCAAACACAGCTTCAAAGCTTCAAACTACACGGCACAATCCTACCCCTAAACCATTCGGTATATGACATTTGGATCTATACATGACCACCTTTGGTTTAGTAGACCATGTTTAATAAAATGTACTTAAGCAAAACTGTTCAATGGTATGTCTATTAAACTGCACTGTTGACTCTAATTGTTGGTTGATACATAATCTGCATTTGCCTTAATACACACATTTTGAATTCATTTCACATTTGAGAATAGCAGGTTGGAGTCTTTTGCAATGATGGAGCATTTCTGGCATGCTGACATTTTATTTTACTTTTCTGCCAATGTTTCAGTAGTTTCATTTTTAGACCAAGGATTATGTCCAAATACTCATTGTTTAATGTCCTCATTTCCAAAAAAATAAATAAACAAATAACAAAAGGGTTTATTTCCTTTAGTACTGTACCAACAACATACCACAGACCCCAAAACTGAGGTATAGTGCATATCAAACTAAGGATTTTGTGGACTGTTCGTGCATCTTCAGCATTATAAAATAGCAGTTTCTAGGAACTTCCCACGTCATATGGAAACAGACCGAGGATCTTTGGAATACCTGCTCCTTAAAATACCCGAGGAATCAGCTGTATAGCTGTAGATCAGCTCTAGTTTTAACAGCATGCATCTCAGGCATACACAGACTGTGACAGAACCAAAGTCGCAAGACAAATCCTCTCGCTTCTCTGTGTGCACTAAGCTGTGCCTGGCTACTCTGTGTGTGTGCTCCATTCCCCTCATGGCAAGGAGCACAGCCGACCGAAATCCCTTGTTCACAGTTGTCTCGTTGTATAAAACAGACTGTTTCAAATAGTACTTTCTCCAAAATGTGTTATTTAGGAAAATTATTGCACTATCTCGCAGTGATTTCCTAATCCCGCACCTCTCTTATAATGTTGCTGCTGACAAGTACAGATTGTATTTTCTACCAAGGCAGCAATTTTCTGGCTAGAAATTGAATAAGTTAAACCCAGTGTTAAAGAGGTATTATTGCTTCACACATACAAAGCGTACTGAGTGCACCCTTTGGACATTTCATAATAGATCTGGACTTAGGACGTGTATCCAATTTTTGGACCCATTAATACCTCTAACCAGCCATAACCAGTCAATTATCAGCAGAATCAAATGGAACGCAGTGGTTTTATCAACTAGTCTGAGCTCTGTCAGCACCACTGTCTTCATGCCCCCAGACAGTCATAATCCAACTCTGACCTCTTCTGCCCCGTTATCATTAGATCCACCAAGCAAAGTGGTCCCATCCATCAGCCAGCTTACCCAGTGACAGCAGCCAGTTTCTGTGCGACTGTGACTGCTGGTCCTTCCAATTTGTAAATGGGATTGGAGAGCATCTACAAAGGCTGAAACAATACCACCCCTCGCCACACACCACTGGAGCCAGCTGTCGCGTCTAGCCTCTCTACCCGCCGCTGCCCTTCATTCTCGCGCTGATCGTATCTGGAGATGCCGCGGTGACTTTGCCCGCTGCACTCGCTCATCCAACTCCTTCCCTACCTCTCATACTGTTTCTAATATCTGAGGTATCATGTCTCTCTCCCTGCCTCAGTTCCTCCTGCTAAATCCTCTGACAGTCTCCTCTTGTCTCCGTCTCTGAAGCCCTCTCTCTACTCCTTATTATCTCTTATTCTCTACTGCTGCGCCTCACACCAACAGTCTTTAATTCTTCTCTCGCTTGGTAGCTGCTTTCTTCTCTACCTCTTATTTTACGTCTCCTTGAAATTCCTCCATCTCTTCCTGTCCTTCTCTCTGTTTTTGATCTCAGACAGAATACCTGTAGAGGATATTCATTGCCATTCCACAGGCGATATGGTAGTTCACAGTAAACCCAGACATGGCCATTGACTCAACTTACAGAAATACGAGCAGACGAAAACCAACAAAACCAGTGAATTATGACAGTCGACAGAATTAAACTGTTAATCTTTTATATACTTCAGGGGACCAGATAGCAGAAATTACTGTGCACATTCATAAATAACAGTGATGCAAGTGGTGGCGAAGACCTTATGGTTATGTTTCATGGGTTTGGATTTTCCAATTATGCACTGCTGTGCCCCGATAACGCCCAACAGCACTTAATAACGCTGACAAAGCTGCACAACAGGATATACAGTGTAACACCCAAAGGTGAAGTGTTGAAGAAATGCTGCTTGGTCTTTTTTAACAAAAAGTAATGTATGTATGAATGAATACCATGCAAAGTCTCCATCATCAGAGGGTCTAACAAGAGTAACCTGCTGCGTTTGGTGTTTTCCATCCCTGTCCTGCAGTGACAGAAATAATTAAACGAAATACCAAACTTAACTCACATACTCTGACATAAGCCTTCTTAAAGACAGAAAATCATCATTCATAATCATCATTTAATCATCGTCTGATTGATTAATAATGAAAATAATTGTTAGTTGCAGCCCTAAACAGCAGCATTCATCAAAAAGGGGTTTTTGTTTCTCCAGATCTTCAGTCTAAATTAATCCCAACTCCTGCTCTGTTGTGCTCAGTGGTCACAGTCACCTCTCCACATATGCCTGCTTTTTCCATCGAGATGTTATGGGTTTCATTGGTCCGTTTAGCCTTATTGGCAACAAGAATGCAGATGAAAGGTTTGGATATTAATCCAATATGAATGTCTACTTAGTAGTAATTACGTTTTTGAAAATAACTAAGAAGTAATGCCTACTTAAGCACAAGTCAAATTATAGACTTTAAAAAATACTTGACTCTTGTCTCTTGCAGGCCTGTTATAACCCCTTCCAATCATTTCTTTCATCTATGCTCATTATTAATGTTAATTATGATAAGGTTAGGCAATTCCTTTCATGTGACATGAAGTTGGATATGGTTAGCGACTTGTCCTCTAGCAGCAGTCAGGCAGCGCGTGTTCATGTGTATCGGGGGAGTCGCTTTCGAGGGAGGCCTTAAGGGAGGGGGCGGGGTTATTAGATATTTTCTAAATCTAAGTTACTCTTGCTGGTTTCTCCAATGTCACAGATCCTAGCTTTATATTAAAACATTTTTGCAGCACCCATTCTTATAAAAAGGTTCAGCACTTCAGTGTACACTAAAGTAGAGTTTATCTCATTACCATAACAGAGAGGTCTACTGAAGCACTGGCAGCTCTATACATCTAACAGATATCGTAACTTCTGACTTCTATTCACTGGCCAGATGCTGCCACTGATTGCAAGCTGAAAAGTGCCACAAGCCACTGCAGCCTTCACCCTTATGCTGTCCAATCCTATTTAAGATGGTTCACTGTTAGTTACAGTAAATGTATCACACAGTAAACCAGGTTGTTCTACCTGGAGTCTGTACTGGATGTTGAGAATGTTTCCGTCTGGAGGTCATGTTCAGCAGCTGCTTCTCATGTACAGTACTGTATGTTCTACGACTTTTAAATGCAAACATAGAGAGCAGAGCTGTGCTGCTATTTCAGATGTATTCTTAAATAAATCATTTGTCATTCTGCTAATCTGTCAGTCAGTGATTCTCAGTTGCAGTCTTGTCTAATTCAGTCAGAGCTCCCTTCATAAGCTGTACTTCACCTTGTAAAACTCTGCTTCTTAACTCTTTCTAAACCCTTAGATCCCCTCTTCGCTTTCTCCCCCATGTATATTCGATGTGCTACACAGCCAAGGCTTACTGCGTGTGAATCATGTATTATCCCTTGTCCTCTGCTCCTGCTCGTACGTCTCTCTTCTTTCCTCTAATTTCATTTTCCAGTAGAGCTGTCAGACATGTGGATGGACCTGTCTACCACATGGTGTGGAGAGCAATGAACAATTTATATTCTGCCAGTTGGGCCACAATCACACGGCATCTTCACAATTGGCCGCATAAATATTGAGACAACTATTTAAACAGCTCTGATCAAATATGAGTCAATCAAACAGAAACAATGGACACATAGAGGGGAAAATGTGTCCGCATGAGAGAGATGGAGACAGCTAAGCAAGACGGCACTGATCTAATAACTCTGGAGTTTTAAATAACACAAACAGCAAGCTGCAGTTGGATTCTTTGTTATGACATAAGCTCATAATGTCTGATAAAAGGGACAAAGCATGGTAATAGCTTTTACTGTAATATAATACTTATGTAGGAAACAGATGTTCTCAAATCCCTGTGATCCATTTATAATCCCCCTTTTTTTTACACTCTGACCCCCTTCCCATTATTCACACTTTTACCTAATTCACTGCTCCCCTCTGTATGACCTTTTGCCACACATCAACCTTTCTACACTATTTTTAACTCACTCCACCACTCTTTTCTGAACAGAACCTTTCAGCAGGAAACCTCTGTACTTTGGTTTGAGAAAATAAACCTCTATATTGTACAGAGGGACAAAGTCATGATGCCGATGATTCCCCTGATCTTTTTGGCACCCAGACCAAACCTCCCAGTAACACCATCTGAGCTCTTTTCTCTTTCTTACCCTCTCGGTCTTACTTTGTCAATGAAGTAAGAGGTACACCACTTTTATGTCCAAGAAGCCTGTGAAACGTTCTCCCCAGGAGCAGAAAGGGCCTAATGAGGCAGTTCCACAATGACCGTGTGCTTTAATCATTAAGTGTTCACAGCCTGCTGCTCTAGGGATAAACATGTGAAGGACACACATGCAAGTATGCTCAGCCATCACAGGCACACACATGCATGCTTACACACAACTCTTTTAACAGTTTTTTTTCCTTAAGTCCTCACTTATCAAAGTTTCTCCTACTTTAACACCCACTCACACGGGAGTGAAATACTTCTTTTACTTTGCTAAATTTCTATTCTTAACCATCAGGGAAGGATGTCACTGTGAGAAACCCCATCAACATTACATTATCAACTTTTCAAGAAAATTGAGCATCCAGTGTGGCTTTTAGCAACAAAATTATAGCTTCTACTGAGTCTTTCACAAAACAAACACATGACAACTGTACACATGACAAATACTGTAAGCCCTATTTTTACTGATTTGACAGTGCAATAAAGCATAGCAGTTTAGTAATGGCAGCTCCTCTTTATAAGTATTTTTTTCAATTATTTATCCCTTTTATCTATTAGGAATCTTGAAAAAATTTGTAAATTGCATACTAGACAGCATTTACAATGCAGACAATACAGCATGCATGTTTTAAGGGTGGAAGTCTATGAAAACGTAGCATCCAACAGTTACATCACATTCTCAGTCACAGTCCTCAGCTCTCTGTCTGTGAGTGCTGCAGAAAGAGTTTTCCCTACTCTGTCTACAGGACAGGGGGGTGTCACACACTGTACAGACTGTAAAGACCCCTGAGGCAAATTGTGATTTGGGCTTTATAAATAAAATTTGACGTGACTTGCTACATGTTAAGATGGAGAGTTTTTCAGTATATTTATTGTTTCCCGTATGCTGATGACCCAGAGACTTAAACTGCATTCTTCATTTATACAATTAGGATTTACTGATAACATCCCATTTATTATTAATCAAAGGAGAATCTGTGACATTATGTTTCATTATTCACTGTCATTTAAAGTTCCTAGTTCAAAGAAGTTTCTGGTTATTTCCCACATTCACTCACATGTGTTCCTCTTTGAACAGTAATTAGCTCAGCAGCAACAGCACGTCTAAAGAAGCCAGATGGCATTCAAGCTGGATTGGTGCTGTGGTCAGCTTAGGCATCCCAAACAAGTTCTTCTTTGGCCTCCAGTCTACTGTAGCTGCCTGCCAGAGTCCTTGTACCTGTCTGCCTCAGTAATCTGCCAGGGAGCAGACAAACATCAGTGGGCCTTATCTCTACTTCTCAGGAGCAGCCAGGAAAGGAGGCAGGAAAAAGGCAGGTGGCCCAGCGGCAACACAGACAGCAGCAGACTGAGGCAGACTCATGAATTCAGTCAACACACAAATACAAACAGCTCATTAAACACATGCATACACACAAATCTCCAGCTACCCACACACCAAAGCACATAAAACTTCTCCTGGAAAGAGGGGACTGAGTTCATCAGACGTGCACTGTGCTTCTGCTAAGCAGGTAAAGAAGAATTTGCTATGGGGCAGTGGCAGGAGCATCAATGGTGCTGTAAACAAAGTGCAGCAATGATAGTTTCATGAGCATGACATACCAGAACCAGTTCAACAGTTCCAGTAAGGCTCAGCAGTGGGATTTACCCAGTGGCAATATTGACACGGTTGACACATACTGAGGGGCCATAATACACCATCTGCAGCAGAGTGATATTCAATACTTGCATCTCATGCAAGATTGCACATGTGGGCAATGAAATTCTCCTCAAAACACTTTCGTTGAGCCAAAGTCAGTAAAAAGTCAAATTCTTCAGTATTAGATTTCACAGGGCACTGGTGCCTCAGAGAAATTCAATGTCTTTACAGCATACTGTGTGTTCTGGCATTTATATTCACATCACACTGGAGCTGCCTGTGGGGGGATGTGGTGGCTTAAAAATATGAAAAGTGTGTTATCCTGCATATGAATATGAATTGGGTTTTTCTGTCACTGGCACACTCAAGAGTTTGTAATGTGACATAGGCTAAATAAGTAGCATTACTTTCAGAGGAGTGTGTGCACACATGTGCATGTGTGTAAGCATGTATTTTTCTTTTGTTGCAGTAATTGAAAAGTTTCTGGTAGAGACGTGTTATCCCTCTTTTTTTTTTGTATGTACAGAACCTCTCTATCTGGTGTAAGACCAGCACTGACACGTGAAATCTGCACGCTTTCAAATCAATTTGAAATGGATTTAGAGGAGAGTTTTGCACCAATGTGGAAAAGACAAGGGATCACTGTGAAAATCTGCGCTCGGAGAAACCAGGATGTGTGTGATACCTTGTGCTTCTAACACCCCGTTTGATTGTATAACAACATGCTGAGTTGATTGTTGATGGTTTGGGCAAAATCCAGATCCTCTCAGTATTCACCTATAAGCCTCCTGTGATGCTTTTTGATTTTTGTCTTAACAGAGCACAGCAGGTAGCTTTTGGAGGGAAGCCTCCATGCATCCTGTCCTCTAAATAAACAGCAGTGGAAAAAAAATCTCTCACACACTCAGTCATTTGCTATAGGGTCCAGTCTGGCACCTTTATCTAAAAATACACAATTTCTGCAGCTTTTGTGAGCCATTTCTGTCAGAAACAAAAAAATGTGTAAGGCAGTTCACAGAGAAAGTAGGAGGAGGAAAAGAGGACAGAAAGCATTGCATGACGAAATGTTCTGCCTGTTCTTAGGGTGTCAGAATAAAGGATAAAAGGATATTTTCATGCCAGCACAACATTATTGTTTATAATATTAACAATAATAATAATGAAAATAAACTCGAGAAATGTGATGGTATACAAGTATCAGTATAGTATAGTATAGAAGATTTTGGTCATATTGCCCAACCCTAGAAGAAGCCTGAAATTTATCAAAGATATTCCGATTATTTATTTACACAAAATAATAATAATAATAATTATTATTATTATTATTACTATGTTTTTAATTCACAACTTTTTTTTTTACATTTTTTATTAAGAAAACAACCATCTCTAGAACTTTCAATTAAAACTGGTAATTTAGAAATGTGTTTAAATTTGTTAAAATCCAGAGTGTCAAGGATAGGTTTCTTCAGAAGTGGCTGCACGACTGTGTGCTTAAGGCAGGACGGAACACAGCCAGTGGACAGAGAGCTATTTTAAAATGGATAAAAAAAATGGGGCCAACACTCTTAAAAACCTCCTTCAGAAATCTGGCAGGCATAACATATAAAAGAGTTGAGACTTGATGAGGGTTTTAGTTTTGAAATTGTGTCTTTCATAGTGCACAATGAAAGGGCCTTGAAGTGACTGAGCAAAGGCAGAGAGGTCGCAGTGCAGAGAAGGACTGCAGGTGACGTGACCGATCTGCAAAGTCAAATTCATTAATTTTGTTTGTGAAGGAGGACAGAATTTGCTCACAGATAACAGGAGTTGTGGACTAAGAGGAGAGTTAATTACAGATTCCATGGTTTTGAAAAAGACTGTGGTGTTGTGACAGTTTGTTACAATGATGCTGGATAAAGAGGAGGACCTGGCTTCTTTCACTGCTTTTTGAACATTTCATAATATGACACGACCAGACTGTCCTTCTCCCCTTTCCTTTCTACTTGTCTGCATTTCTCACTTCATTTCTCTCATGTTTTTTTTTTACCAAGACAAACAAGTTGGTTTGACATGCCTTGTTTCTGCAGGTAGTAGAATCAAGAGCAACTTTACATGTATTTTTGAAACTTTGAAGTTAGCATCTACAGACATATTGGGTTTTGCAGTTATTGCTATGTATATAGTGGACACTATATATAGTAGACACTGTGGGAGCAGGAAATAATAGCTTTGTGGTCAGAAACACACAAGATAGTGTTGTAACCACAACTACACACATCCACACGCCTACAACACGTAGCCATTTGAAACTCTTTGTTGCCCGTCTGAACTAGGAGATTAATCCAAAGTGCTGAAGTTCTGCTCAAATGCTGCTGCATACTATTCACACTGTTCATTCCAATTTGAAGACTTCCAATATTTAAAATCGCATGCAGGTTAGCTTGATATGCAGACACACATCTGAAGTACCACTTTACAATAAGACTACCCTTATTAATGATCTATAAAATGTTTATAATTACTTTATTAATTAGGCTGTAAACACTATAAATCATTAACAAACAATTATAAATGAGTTATTACACACATTTCATATATCAGAGTTACTGCCCTTAACTGGCAAAAGGGACGCATATTGTGACATGTAAAATGTTGCATGCTGAAAATATCGAGGTAAATAATATTGGCGAAGCCTTAGTGTATGAATCTGGTCATTTAATATGTTAATTTGAGATGCCAAATGAAACTTTTTGACTATTAAGATAGACTCACGGTATAAATGTGGCTGATGGAGAAGACAAAGTAAGCTAAGTAAGCAATGGGATCTGGAATCTGAGATGGATGACCAGGGGAGGAAACAAAGTTAAATGAATATGATTTATTCAGGGAAAATAAACCAGCACGAGTTTGCCGCGCCATCATGCTCACCTTTATTTCACAAAAATTCAACTTTGATCCTTTTTTAATCAGTTGCTTCCCTGAATATTAATGATGATTAGTGATGAATGATGAATAATTTTGGGGTGGGATGGCATGAACTTTTTTCGGCTTCTCAAGGGGGACATGCCAGAGAAGTCTGGGGACCACTGCCATAGGCTCAACATTTTAAGTAAGATGGCCTAATATTGTTGCTTCACATAACTTCATACTAAAACTAATACATTAAAAAATGTCTGGTGGGTAAAAACAGTCCAAAAAGCTGTACCTCTGAACAGCCACCTGAAACAAATCACACACATCGGCTATTCTGTGTGATCTCCTTTTGATAACTAATGTAACAAGTAATGTGATATCTTTTCACTTACATTCACTGATCCTCCCTGGAACTGTTTGGAGCCCCCCTGGGGAGGCCTGCCTCCCATTTTGAAAACCTGTTTTAAGGTATATGATAATAAAAAGTTTCTGTATTTCTATACACAGTGTGGAATGATTGACACAATGGCTGTGACAAAAAAACAAAGAAATCCAGGAAAAGTGCTTCTTTAAAAAGACAAGCAAGCATGGGAAATGTCTGCTAAAAATTTGTCATCTTGAAATTGCTGGTAAGAAAATGGAGAAGTGAAGGTAACTGAAGGTAAAAGTTCAGCTGCCAGGCTTGTTGAGACCATTCGGGGGGGTGGGGGGCTGGTAAAAAGGAGAGAAAATGCATTTTTTATGGATCCATTTTATTTAGATGGACAAAACCCTCTCGCCTGAAGAAATCTCAATAAAATAATCCCCTTTCACGCAAACAGTGCTGAATTATAGTCCAATAAGCAGCTTTTGTCGTCACATGTATAGTGCTGTAAAAACATTTTGTGATGATGAAAGAAGACCATTTTTCCTTTTTACGCATAGTGGCACCCACTGAAAAGAACAGAGAATGTGTCACTGTAAGGTTGCGGTGAGACATGTTAGTTTTATTTTCTTTTTTTGTCTAATCGGGGACATAGATTTAATTTGGCCTTGCAGAAAAGATCTTTTTAGCCATTTAATTACAGTGACCACAATGATTTCTATAGCAGCAAGTACTTCTCAAGCAGCTTAAAGGAAAACTTGACCCTGAAAGCTGCTATAATGTTACAGTTAAGTAGATCATCAGCCTGTAATGTTCAGTGTCCTCTGGGGATTATTTCATGATGTCAAATGCATCCACATTCTTGTTATGTTCTTATTTTTCCTTAACCTGCCTCCTATGCTCCGGATTCAGTTAGTTCTGCATTTTCCAGAATTACTGTCAACACTTGCCCGGATATGTTGCATTCAGCAGTGATTTTATTTATATATGGAGCGAGCAATACAGCATACTAATCACAGCAGTAAGAGCGGAGGTGCATGTTTTCCCTGGCTCCATTATTTCTTACTCAAAAGAGCAACACCAGACCTTTAGGAATCGCTGACAAAATGGTAGACCACTGGTAGACATCAGAGGTCTATCCTGATTAAAAAACAGTTTCTCCCCAGTTTCTAAAAAACACAAAGTAATTGGAAATAATTGAATGGCCTTACCTTAAAACACCTGCTTTTATGTTTGGTTTGGTTTAACAGCCTCAAAAGACTGCTGAGAGCAATAATTCACCTTCTAATAATAAACCTTGTGAAAAGCATTAAGTAACATAGGAAGCAGAGCTAAAATTGTCTGCATTCTACTTATCTCAGCTCATAGTAAAAGATCTCATATTAACCACAAACCGTAATCAAAATCAAGACAGCAGTTCTGCTTCACCCCCAGGGGGTCCACTCATACGAAGATAAAAAGATCTCCACCCTTAGTATATGATCTGTATTTTGAGTGAAATATTCAAATCTGACATTCCATTTATGCAGCTTCACATCAAAAGAGAATATATTTTACACACATTTTCATTAAATTAAGTAAGGCACATTTGGTATCTTTGGAAACGAGTGGATCATCTTTCAAATTGAATAATTTTAACAAAAGTTAAATATGTTGTCATGGATCCAATGCAGGGTGTATCACCAGTAGCTGTTTTTTTACATTGATAAAGTTATTTAAAGTGGATTCAGAAAGTCTGATAAATGTAGTGACAATTGACAGCACTGTCTATGTATTACTTCCTTTAGTCCCTCTTATATTAACAGATGATGAGGTTAAAGCTATATGTGACATATGTTATATACTTTGTTAAGTTGTGTACTTATATTATCCCAAATGTTTCTAACAGTGGTCAAACGTAGAGAAATCCATTATCTACTCAAGGTGACGGTGCATTTCCTACTAGCTAGCTGCTATAACTTCTGGGAAAACACGGGATATGTCAGATAGATCAAAGACTGAGGAAGGAAGTCAGCGGACATGTCTAAATGTAACGTGAATAAAACTTTAACATTACATCGTCTTTGAACATGATTTCTGTCTGAGTCATGTCAGATAGATTTTCATCAACTAAGGTTGTTTGAAAGGAAAGATGACAACGCCTATGATCCCATACTTCTTCACAACATCATCAAACTATGTCTTTTGTTATTGTTTTAATGTGCCAGAGACCACTCGTGGCAGAACTCACATATTGCATTTAATGGATGTGACAGGCCTCAGTGTCCAAGCCTTCAGCACACAGACAGCACAGCGACCTTAGCCTAAACTCATTGAGATTCATTATTTCCTCTTTCCTTCACTCTGTCCATGCAGTCATTGAATGGGGCAGGTGAGTGGCGGCTGATTACCAAACATCTTCTCCTACCTTTGATCTCCTGAGGTGTGGGGCTCTAATCCATCTTGCAGCACAGGAGGCTGTCTGATCTGGGTGGTTGTGGTAGCCACTTAGTTCCTCCTCATCTCACATACACTTATAGTATGTGCTCCCCGGCTCTCGCACAAGTGTGTATACACACACACACACACACACACAGTTTGGGCTCTGCTGTGTATGGACACTCTGTAAGAGAGAAAAAGAGATAAGGAATCTGAGTTAGAATGGACAAAAGAGGACAAATATGAGGCACAGACATAAGAATATTATCAGGGAGCGTAATCAATTTCACACTGTACAGGGTTTTAGTAATCCTGAGACATAAAGATGTTCTATTGTTGTCCGTTCCCTTATGGGAGCTTACGGGAAATCAAAAGATGGATAAAGGCAAGGTCTGTCCTGCTCACTATCCTATGAGCAAACTACACATTTTCAAAAGCAACCTCAGAACAGTGGCACTATAAATCATATATCTGGTCAGGTATCAGCATCTGCAGTCCCGTTACTAATGCTGAGGACAGCCATTTATCCAACATACAGCATGTTTGTGATCTGCACTGTAAACCACAGTTTCAAAGTTCACGGTCCTGTTTTGCTGATGGTCTTGTTTTACTGTTTGTCCCTTACTCAGCTAGATACCCTTCCTCTTTATATAGCACATCCAACATTTTTCATACTGTCACGGCACAATACTTTGAGCAGCTTCTGAAACTCATCAGCATTCAAAACAAGCCCCAGCACACAATATTGCAAGACAATTTCCACGGTAAATGAGAAAGTAAATGTCACTTACAAGATGAGCATTAATCTCATGTCATTGCATTTTAATGGCACCCTTACTCAGAGGAGAATTAAACTTCTCCCCAGAGATCAACCTAATCACTTAGCACCGTGGTAAAATCGCCCTCCTACGTCATGGCAGATGCAGAACCAGATATGTCACTGTTACCACATATGAGCTACACAAATACTGCATGTTCGCATGTACACACAAGCATCTACGGGCACACACACACACGTGACCTCGTTAATTTTGATGGTATTATGAGAACCTGCTTGTGACTGAAAAACTTCACGACTCTCAAACTGATGGTCATAGATTTAACACAGGTTGGACTTTGATGAATATTAAAGCCACTACGTGTGCGATTTGAAACCATTCTGTGGTCGTCTCACAGAGCTGTCACAATAACTGCATTGGGGTTGAGGTCACTACCGACAGGTGAGCATTTTGAGAACGATTAATCCTGAAAATAATCGACAGATTAATTGATCATCTAAATAATCGCTAGTTAGCCTTTCAAAAAAGACAATTAGTTAGGCAGCAATGCCTGACACTACACCACCTTTTCTACTGACACAAATGTTGGTACACTCCTACAGAAAAATGGGACGGATGGTCAAACAACCACTAAAACCCTCTACCTCCTCACCTTTCAGACAACAGAATCGGACTGGGCCTGCGTCCAAACTATTTCTGTACCTTTCCAATAGCAACAATCCAAAATGCTTGCCCACTTCACTAAGTGATTGTCAGGTGTAGAGCAGCGTTTTTCTCTCTAAAGATCTCTCTTTTCACTCTTGCAGCCTTCAAAAAAAGTCATGTTTATTGTGCTCACAAGAAGAGGTTGTATGAACATCACCCTCTTGTGATATTCGTGACCTTGTGGAGATGTTCTGGAATCTCTGAGTTCATGTGTCATGTACACAACATCCCATGTTGTAAACACGAGTTTCATTTGGAGGTAGCATTCTTTACACAACTATTTTTGAAACTCTCTCTGGCATTCAGAACAGCTGTATACACTTTTAACTTCCAATATGGTTTTCTTCCCCATTCAGACATTTTGACGTGGGTCAAACCTGTGTCTGTTGTCTGAATGAGTCAATATGTTGGTGGTAGGCTGCCTGGCTTTAGTGAACTGGCATTTTAAACATCATTTAAGTCCCCAAAAAAGAAAGAAAAGGAAAGAAAAGGCAAAGGGGAAGGGATAGAAAGCATGCACATGTGGCTAGTGAAGGAAAGAGAAGGGGCATGAGTGTGGACAAATGAAGGTGAAGAGGTGAAACCGATTACTTTATCTCTGGTTTAGCTGTGAAGTGTATTGAACTAGATTGCAGACTGGAGTCTCTGCTAATAATGGTGACAACCAGAGATCAACCTGTGACAGTTGTTGCATACCAATGACTCCAAAGCAAATAAAACACTCCAGTATGAAAGGGGTGTAAGAATCATTTCACTGGGATTCATTCAAAAACTTGTGCCACCAGATTAATATGAAAGATGTTATAATCACATAAATCACAGAGCAGCTTTAAGTCCTCTTAAGTAACTGATTGAACATGTTAGCTAGTTAAGGAATACAAAATAATAAAAGAATATTTTTTAAGCAAAACATCATTATAGCAGAAAAAGAAGATTTCATTGCTTTTCAAGTCTCACATGTGGCCATTTAGACAAACCACATGATGCTGGTAGAGTCAATAAACAAGACTTTAGTTCTGGTGGTTTGTCTTTGCAGTTTTGATTTCATTATATTATACATATATATATTACTCCTCTGTCGACAGACTGTAAAGCAGATTAGTACAGCCACTTTGTAATGGTAAAAGGAAAACAGAGCTACTGCTAGTGCTGCTGCTTCACCAACTTTGAGTTATCTGGAAAGTCCTTCAATGGCTCAAGTACATTTACACGGGTGAATCAATTGTTACGTTCAAAGCACTGTTTTATTCAGATGGGAATTCCACTTGTCTGTAATTACTTGCAATAAGTTTTAAAAATGTATGTATCCAGCTTGAGACAATTTACAGTAGGCACAGAATAAAAGGTTAGATCAAATGAATATTTGAAGCTCTTGGAAGGCATGTGGGATAAATAATAATGGGGGAACTTTTGAAGTGCTGACATATGTAAAGTTTCAGCAGAAGGGATATTGTTGCTGAATGTTCCTTCAGTCCGCTCTCCTCTAAAACTCATTTCCCCTCCCTCTTCCTCCTTCCTCCCTGTTCCCATTCTTCTCTCTGCCTTATGGCTTCAGGCTGCTGTATACAAGCCACAGGTACAGATTCTATTTCCTGTCAAACACTGCCCAAAGGACTAAAATCACTATTGTACTGCTTGCCTGTATCATAAAAAAACCTAACTTTTACATCTTTTAAACAGTGAAGATGCATGGAAAGTCTTAAGTAGAGTCGCCTCATACAAAATAGATTGTGTTGTTGCTCTTGAATGTCATCATGTGGTGCTGTATCACATCATGAAGACTCTGATTGGGATTTTAAGATGTAGAAATGCAACTCAGAAACATATTCAGTATACTTTACATCGGGTAGAAATGCCAGAAATGCTGCTTACAGTAGTTTCCAGGGCTTTTGAGTTGTTTCAAAAGAGTATGCTGAATTCAATGTATTCAAGATGGTTTGCAAATTCCCATTGGCTATTAATCGACTGACTAAATCCTAGGTGCTGAACATGTTGGCATATAATTATATATGGTAAGCAAAATGAGCAGTGTTTTGGCTGAAAAATATGTGCTATTGCCATGCTTGTGATGTAGTGAAAGAACAGTCCTGACTAGCTGCAAGGCACATTTTAAAATATACACAACCACCGCACTGCAAAAGCTACATTATGAAAAGACCTTATGAAATTATTCTCATGTATTTTGGACCATCTGCACCAAGAAATTATTACCCTTAGGCTTCAATTTTTCTGCAAACTCACATTCTCAACAGCAATTTGCTTTGTAGTAATTGTAAAAATACAGGGTAGACAAAGCCTTGTGCCCAGATAATATTCGGGTAAGTCTCAGAAGCAAATGTTAACTCTTTACTGAGCATCATCAACACAAATCTTATGACAAAGATACATATAATGATGTACAAACAACTTACTTGCCAAACATTTAGTAAATATCAAGTAATAATACAAAGTATTAAGTAATAACACTGTTGAAAACTGCAGCTGAAACAAAAAACAGTTTTAATGAGCACAGCAAAAATTACACACCCTTCCTCCCTGCTCCCTCCATTCTGTCCTCCCGATCAAATGAGCCTTTATTTTTGTCATACTGCTACTGCTGTTGCAAAGCTAGTTGTTAAAGGAGAATTGCGCAATATATTTACTGTACTAAATCATAAAATAACCATGACACATCATAAAGACTGTGGTAACCAGTGTCCATTCCAGTGGAAATGGGAAGTCAGAACTTCAGTAATTCCAACTGAAACGCTACCTGGAGTCTGATTTCCAATTCAGAAAGTCCTAAAGATCCAAGATGGCTTTCCCGTGCATAAACAGAAGTGAATGCTCTAATAATACTGTTTATAAGCACTTCTGTCTTTTGTGTCGCATTAAATAACAGCAGACACACAGTACTGACCAACATGTTGCTACAATGTGTGTTGCTACTGCGTAATGTGTTGTTATTAAGCACAACAAAGGTTTTCATGTACGCATTCGTCTTTGTTTATGGACTTATGGTACTGGAACACAGTCAATTCAGGTGTGATGTCATTCCCAGCTTGGACCTCTGACATCTGAGGTAAATGGAACAAAGCATAAGTTCTCCTTTGAAACTGTCATTCTGGAGTGAAACATCTGTTTTTGTTTTGGTCTGCGTGATTGCACCCACTGCCTGTTTCACGTTCATTCACTTTAGATGAAGCTACAACTCATACCGGATCACATTAAATGTTTGCATAGTACATGTCTGTTTATGAGTCATAAGACATGATTAATAATCTTTTAGAAGGAGTAGATGTTGAACACTTAAATTAAGCAATATATTCATGAAATAATGGAGACAGTAGTAAGGCAGGCAGTCGCTAACAGTTTTCAGAGCAGTGGGCTTTTGTATTCGGGATAACTGGCTTAGATTCATAAAGTTATAAAAAAAATACACATGAGAAACATTAGCTGACCAACTTACTGCATGGGACTCATCACTGCTTGACATTGTCAAAGTGTAATGTTGCACTTATATTGCTTCCTACCAGTGTAACATAAAGTTACGCTAAATTGCAAAGCATGGAAATGTGAAACACACACATTTCATCGCTTCATATTACAGATGGTACTTGAGTTGACTGACAGACAGTACATGCGTTCCTTCACAGAGCTTATTTTGAAAACACAGATGAAAAGAAGATCAGTGAGCCCATGATTTAAGGACATAGTACTTGAGTGAATAGTGTTGCAATCTTATTACAGACTCTTTTTCACATCAAACATGACTATTCCCTAACATCTTGTTAAAAAAATAGCCCCTTTTATCTTCATAAGAATGATCCTGCATAAAAATATGTTTACTAAGGCAATGAGAAATGTTATGGCTCTGACCATACCCCAGCAGTGTGTTTTCTTCTTCCCTGTGTTCCCAGTGCTCCCCAGTCTGTATCTGTGTCTGTCTGTGTTGATGTGTGCTGGAATGGACGTGGTCTACTTTTCTCTTTCTCCGGGCTCTACTCGTGCTGCACACCTTGTCTTCAATCGGCTCATCATCACCTCTCCGAGCCTGCTCACCTGCCTCGCGTCAGCTCGCAGTTCATCCACCCCGGCCCTACTCCCAGTCGTCCCCGGACCATTGTTTCAACCTTAGCAGTAGTTACACTTCCAGGCCAACTCTGTGTACAGCACGTTTGTAGTGACTCTGCATCCACCATCATCTGCCTGCAAGTGTTCCTGCGTGCGTCCCTGCCTGCAACCTCCTGGCCTCCAGGCTAACCCCTGCCAGAACACTTCCCCTCATTCCCCACGCACACCCAGCCACCCTCCTTTCTCGCCCTCCCTTGTCCCATACCAGTAAACTCAGCTGCACTAAACCTCTTTCTTCCAAACATAAATCTGTGTCTGTGTCCACCTAGCAA
>JAJHUR010080381.1:0-13132 GCA_027495735.1 Lutjanus campechanus | reverse complement strand
CCATGGAAGCTGAAAAACTGGCAGTTAAATACTGACTACAAAAAGGGTAACGACTGTGATTGTGTCTGAACAACCAGCGAGGTGGCTGAACATTTGGATCATTTATTTTAACTAAGTATAACCTCACACAAGTGTCACTGTTTAAAACACGGTAATGAGTAACGTCCAACCTCACAAAAACAAATACCCACTGACTAATCATCACGATGGATGATGAGCTGCAAACTTGCTCCTCGACCACTTCAGGCCCTCTGTCCTCAACTGAACCCGCCGTGTCTTCATCGTCCCTGGAGTCGGAGTCCAGTCGGAGCCACTGTAATGTTAAATCACCTCAGGTGCAGTATTCCTGTCAAACCAGCCTCCGTTGGACTCAGAGGCTGCGTCCCACAGGACCACTGACTGAGCAGACAGTAAGATTTGAGCTACACCGAGGCAAAATCTTTGTTACCACATAAAAAAATACAAAATAAAACAAAGTGTTCCACAATCAATCGTTTGCATACACACAATGGATGGTGAATTAACAGTGTTTAATTCAGTGTGTCTCTAATCCACCAGCCAGCAAGTATTTCAAGTGAGAAATCTTAATTTTTGAAGCAGTTCACCTCTCCTTCCCATGGTCATCTCCTGCCAAAATACTGCAGCTGAGCAATGAGGGTTACTAATGAGTTGAAGCAACAATATCCAAAATGTAAAGTTTGTTTGGAAATACACTTTCTTTATGGATTATATTGATGCTTAATTGACAAGAATATTGTCGACCTTTTATCTTGCGTTTCTAGAGATACAAGTTTTTACAGACACCTAAGAAATTAATGTTCTCTAAAGGGAGTTTAGAGTAATATTTCCCCTGGAGATTGTTGAGACGTTCAGTTTAATTCAAACTGCTTATATGTTTATTTCTTAACATACTGTCACAACTACAGAAATGCAAGGTAGCTGCTAAAGGATGAGCTAACTTGCTAATGGCAGCTACAGCACAGTTAGCAGCAGTGCGCCGGAAAAAAAGGTGTTGGAACAATCCCCCGGGTTGTTGCCCTAGATTAAACATGACAGTCAACCTTAATCTTTGTTGTTATTTGATAATTAATAAAACAATTTGTACAAGTGTATTTCTTAACGCCTCACAAAACTTGGGGCGCCCCTGTAGCTCAGTTGGTAGAGCGTGTGCCCCATGTATGGAGGCTGTCAGTCCTCTGCAGCAGCCGCTGGTTCGACTTCCTCCTGCAGCCCTCTGCTGCATGTCATCCCTGACTCTCTACCTTCTTTCTTGTTTGCTCTTTAACTGTCCTGTCCAATAAAGACAAAAAGCCCAAAAGTTACCTTTAAAAAAAGCCTTGCAAAACTTGGCCTGAAATAGTTCAAATGCGTATATGATATCAAAGTTAAATTTCTCACTAACATCCACACAGATCTGAATGAAAATTAATGTTCAAACCTGGTTCAAAAACAGCTCATTTAGCTGTTTAGACCATTTTTCAAGAGTGTGTGGGTGTGTCAGCTCACGTGTGATTGACAGCTGCCTCAGGAGTCCCAACAGGAAGCCAAGTAATGTCCTGCTGTGGACCACTGTGGACGTGAGCAGCAGCTATATGTATTTTAGCACCTAAACAAAAGACCACCTAAGAAAATCAGTATGGGTTTTAACGTATGTTATATTTAGAACATGTTCACTCCCTTACTTTGTTGTCAGACAGCATTTTACAACGGGGAACTGAAGCCGCCGTCTCTGCTGTCTCTACAACCACCAGACTCCATGGACAGAAACAGGTTTTTTACCTCACAGGACACAGGAGTTATAGTTTTTTTGTTTTGTTTTTTTGTTAGTTAGTTTGTGTTATTGTTTGACTTCGGTATGACTTCAGTGTACCGTTACTTGCTGAAGATCGAGGCAGTGGTAGACCAGCAACTCTAGTGTCCTGTGAGGAAATGAATGGAGTTTGTTGCTGTGGCGAGAGCACAGGCGGTGGATTCAGTTCGCCGTCTGTAAAGGCTGTCTCAACAGCAAAGTAAAGTAGGGAAAATGTTCTAAATATAGCATGCGCTTAAACCGATATTGATTTGGGCGGCAGGTTAAATCACTGTTTGTGTTAAAGGAGTGATATAATGTTGAGCTGGATCAGACTCAGACAGCAGCTGCAGCAGTGGGAGCAGAAAAGTTTTGTTGTACCAACAAAGCAACTGACATGGATTTTTTATGATTGGTTTGTGGAATGAATTGTGCAATAAATCTCCGAGCACAAATACGTCCAATTCAAACCCAACACAAAAGGAAAGTGAACAAAAGCTGAGATGACAATATTTCAAATTTGGATTAAATCTGATTTCTAATACTTATTATATGCTTACTATTTTATTCATGAGACTATAGTGGATTTGGGTTTACAGAGACTTCTAAGTGTTTTCTCACTATTAGACTAGTCGTCTAGTCTTTATTAAAATTTGTGTTTAATTGATACTGAAATGAGTCACCAGGAACATCCCTGTTTTGAAACTGTTATTTTAGGGTGGAAGACTCACGTAATGTCGCTTTAAATGGTATTATCACTTTATCAAACACCCGTCTAGTATCAACCAGCTTAGCCGCTGGAATTTGTGTGTGTGTGTGTGTGTGTGTGTTTGTCTCCATTCCTCGATGTATTATGATGTGTGACCTTTCAGGCTCAGCAGTATGGATACTCCTGTCTTAACAGATGACAGCCACGCAGAGCTTCCCAACGAGGCTCACTTTGTATTCAGCGCGCTCAGCGGCTGCCAAACCCAGATCAGATATTTGAACTGAAAAATCCATAGATATGATGACCTCATATCCTTTGTTCGGCACCTAATCCGTTGATTGATCGCTAATGCTGGTTGCCTTGGGAAAATGTTGACACAGACGTTAGCTTTCATCACTTACCCACAAAAATATGATGTGAGCATTGATTTTCTGGAGGGATTAGACTGTTATTGAAAACAAAAGAGCTGCCTTGCAAAATATATCTTCATGAATATTTATGGGACTGTCTATTACAAACCGTTACAGTTTCTCAGGCTGTCAGCGTTGGCAGTACTGAGTTTATCTGACACAGATAACCCCAATCTCTCCTGAGTCTTTTATTTGATGACTGTTCTCTCCCCTTTTGTGTTTCTCGCCCCGACTATCTTTTAATTGCAACAGTGAGACGGATCAAACGATATTTTTTTACTGGCGGCTCGCTCACTCACTCCTCAACATACGTGTTCATTCCTCCACACATCATCAGGTGCGCGCGGCGCTGGAGGAGATCATGGAGAAGCTGCCGGAGGAGTTCAACATGGCCGAGCTGCTGGGGAAGGCGGAGGAGAGGACTCCCTACCAGGTGGTGGCGCTGCAGGAGTGCGAGCGCATGAACCTCCTCACGCAGGAGATGAGACGCTCCCTTCGAGAGCTCAGCCTGGGACTTAAGGTGAGGAGGCTGCAGTGCTGGCTTCATTTATTTTAAACCTTTACTTACCAGTCATTTTTACAAGAAAATACATTTGAAAAATTCAAAACCAGTGTCTCTCCAAAAATCATGACCCAGTTACTCAAGATAATCCACACACCTCGTTGTGAGCAGTTTCATGTAGGAACTACTTTCTTTCTGCAGTAAAATCCAGCAGAACTACTTGAAAATCTTCCAGAACTACCTTCTTTCTACTAGAAAGAAATTGAAAGAAACTAGACAGAAACGGGGTCGTGGATAATAGCACAGTCCCTTTGAAGTGCGCCAAATTAAAAGTTCCTATCATTATTGTATGTGATTCATGTCTCTGGGTTCAGATATGATTTTTCTCACTTCCCTCTCAGGGTTTATATACTTTTCCAATTAAAATTTGATATTAATATGACCGGTTTATAAAATACAACAAGTTTTTAAGGGTTAAACCAGCGGTTCCCAACCTCTTTTGCTCGTGAGCTCTTAGAAGTTGGGGCTCTTTGTCATGCTCATGTGTATGAGCTGCCAGCAATTCCATCAAAAATAAACTTCTCATATTGTTTGACTTAAAAATGTGTTTAAGGCCTAAAAAGGTCAAATTATGAAACATTTTACAAAAGAGCAAAGATTAGAGAAAGGGTAAATGAATTTAAATTAATGTGGCAGACTGTTTCTTATAATTTCTCTCCCATTAATCATCTGACAACCCCTCAGACTAATCCTGTGACCCCTTGTGAGGGGCCCAACCCCTAGTTTGGGAACCACGGTAACAAACTACTTTCTCAGTATAATAAGTAGTTAAAACTAGCTCCACCTTGAGCTGCAACAAAAGTAAAGTGCTACTTTCAAGTTGATGCATTTAGTCCTCTCCTACTAAAATAGGGTAACTGACCAACGGGGGCTGATAAATGTCCAAAATGTAAAGTCTAAACAGAAATACACTTTCTTTATGGATTATATTGATGCCAAATTAAGAAAAATATTGCTGACCTGTTACGCCTTTTATCTCGTTTTTCTAGAATTACGTACTTTTATAAACATGTAAGAAATTGTGAATATTTCATGTTTTTTAAAGGGAGTTTGGTGTAATATTTCCCCTGTAGAGCACAGGGAGGTTTAGTTCAATTGAAACTGCTAATACTGTATGTTTTAACATGTTGTCATGACTACAGAAACACTAGGTAACTACTAAAAGATTATAAGGTTTCTGACATTGACTGCTGTTAGTTATTGGTTTTATTAATGATACAATGTGATATAATAATGTGTGTGTAGATTACAGGTCGGGTACTGATCAGGCTAATTAACAGCTAATTGTTCTCAGCTTCTAACGACAGTGAGTGGTTACCCTTTGTGTGCGTTTATCTGCCACTCACTGCTGAAAGTACAGACCACAATGGAAAAAACTAATATTTTCAATAGTACAACATAAACTGAGCCTTATAGTGAAAGAGCAGCTTTATTTGTCATGATTGAAGGCTCTATATTGCCAGAAAGAGCACTTTCAGGTGTTATTGAACCACACTAATCTGCTATACTAATCTTGCACCCCCACTTTTAACTATAATTTGGCACTCATGGGTGCTATTCTCTATGTAACGATTTTCAGTCAATCAAACTTTATTCGTGTTGCACCTTTCAAACTGGTTAATGCAATTCAAAGTGCTTAACAGATGACTGACAAACCATAAGAATGTAAGACAGAACATGTGAAAGGCTGTAATGGAGTGAAATAACAACGATATCCTCTATTTCAAATAGAGAATAAAAACAAGGAATAATGTTGACAATGACATGTAATAAAATGTATTTAAACTCAATATTAATAATATAGAGTTAACTAAAACAGACTGAGAACTAGATAAAACAGAGTAGAAAAGCCAAAAATAAAAAATAAAACCGATGGAAACAAATAAAGCCAATAAAAACAAAACAATACTGATAATAATAATATATCGGATCATGTTGAATAAAATAAAACAAAATAAATAAGATTAATGTCTAAACTATTCTTAATCCAAAGTCAGACTGGAGAAGTAGTTTTTCAGTTTGTGTTTAAAAATTTCAGCACCTCCAGCTGACCTCAGATCCTCAGGCAGACTGTTCCAGAGGCTCGGTGATGAAAGCTGCCTCACCCAAGGTTTTAGTCCTGGATCTGAGGGGCTGGTTCATACACATCAGCATTTGAGATAAATATACCAGTGCAAGACCATGAAGTGCTTTAAAATCAAGTAAAAGAATTTTAAAATCAATAAGGAGACTGACAGGCAAGTAATGTTAAGGACTTTAAAACTGGTGTGATGGGTTTTCTCCCTCTGGTCTCTGTGAGCAAACAGGCTGCAGAGTTCTGGATCAGCTGAAGCTGATTTTTTGATGTTTTCGGGTCGACCAGAGAGGAGAGAATTGCAGTGATCCAGCCTGCTCAATAAAAAAAGTGTGCATCACTTTTTATGTCACTCAGAGAGTGACTTTCTCTTTTGGCTTTGTCCTGCTGAATGTCTATTACAGACCATATCCCATAATTTCCTGATGCTTAAAATGCCATCAGGAACATTGAGTCAAATTACAGAGGAGCACGGTGACTATTTCATTCCCCACCTCCCCTGTAATGTTAATCCTGACCGAATGGGGCTCATTTCTCATTTGGCTGGGGACTCCCTGTAAGTGCCTGAATCACCCTCGGGTGTCCACAGATGAAGAACCACTGGCTCAGCAGGGACGACGCTAAGAGCTAAATACCTTAAATTAAAAAAAAACAAATGAACTTCAAGTGAACTGTCGCTCAAAATCCACCGCAAAACCCTCAATTATCCTCAACACCTATGATTCACACTACGTCTGCTCGGCTGCTGTTGACTCTGACGTGCTGCTGCATTAGAATTCCTGCATAACTAAACCTTTTTTTCTCTGTTGTTTGTCAGAAGCCCAGTCTTCAGAATGACTCAAAGATGTGGCTTACAGAGGAGCAGAAAAGAAATGAGACGTCTGCGCTCTGTGTGTGTCAAGCCTGACTGAGTCGTGTGTTAACAACAAACGAAAAGAGAAAAGAGGGGGGAAAAAATGTGTAAAAGCGTTTGTCAGGAGTTATGAGGCTTCGATCTCCCGACACTACAAGCTTCAATAAATCGGCTCAGTGATTTAAAAGCCATGTAGACTATTGTACCAGCAAATGGAATCATATTTTGTCTTTATAGTGGAATAAATAGGAACTATCAGGATGTTAGCCTTGGTGAGACGGTGCAGCTTCACAGTGCCATGCTGTGGCTGAACTGACGGATCAGGATTATTTGGAGGAGGTGAAAGGTTCACGGTAAACGCACAGATGTAGATCAATCTACAGAACCTTATCACCCTCATAAAGAATTGTTATGACTGTCACATATGGGAATCTATACATCAGCAATACATCAGCTCCGGTATCAGTGGGTGAAGGACACCACTGTTTTCACTCGTGCGCTGTCTCATTACTCTTCACTGCCATCTTCTCTTGGCTATCTTACAGCATGTTTCCTTATCTGGCGTGGTGTGCTTGTCTTCATGTTTATGTATGCATCAGTGGTTTCCGAGGGCTTGTTACCGCTCCACACCTCATGCGGCTGGGAGGTGTCACCTCCAATGTTTAGCTGTCGAGACAAACCTGAAGTGACACGTTGAACTCCCAGTTCCTCTCCGTAATGAAAATTCACAAACCAACGAAGAAGTTTTTCGGTGCAAAAGGAGGCAGCAGCATCTGTCAACATGCAGACAACAGTCGCCCTAATTAAAATAGCTATTATCCAGATGATCAGAAAGAGGATAAAAGCCAAATTATACAACAGATTTTTCTAATATCCACAAGCAGCCTGTTCATCAAAGTATGGCAAACAGTGGAAAATTCAAATTATAGCAGTAATAAAGTTTATGTCCGTCTCAGATGAAATTGCATGTTGTTTTTCACATCTTTCAATTACAGGCCTTGTGTTCTCCTCTGAGCAGATTATAAGTACCCAAAAGGGTAAAATGTTTATTTTATAGTCAGATAGCAGCCATGACACAACACAAACAGAGCCACAGACTTTGTACCGCAAATAACTAATGTATTCTTATTATTTGCAAACATGACGCCTCTCATTACGGAGTACGCCAAGTTCGAACTCCGTCCTTGGGAGGTAGCAGTACATTTAATTATCAGTGGCTACAACAATGTACCTGCTGTCATCACCAGCTCAGTCAGACTGTGGTGATTACAACTCAACACACCTGTACACCCAGCAGCTTTCTGGGGGCTTTGAAATGCAGTGACATTTAGATGGCATCAACAGACACACCTGTTCATGGATGGATGACTGTATGTGCACACAGGGCACAGGCCCAGGGAACCGGGGGGACAGGCAGCAGAGACACAAAAATGACCACAAAAAGACATAAAGTGACTAAGAAGAGACAACAACTGACCACAGAGCAGCCACAAAGAGACACAGATAACTAAAAAGAGACTAAAATTACCACAAAAAGACACAGTGATTAAGAAGAGACAACAACTGACCACAGAGCAGCCACATGCCTACAAAAGAGACACAAAAATGACCACAAAAAGACAGAAAATGTCTACAAAGGGACACAAATAATAAAGAGACACAACATGACTACAAAATGACTAAAAAAGGCTTCAAAATGACCACAAAGAGACACAAAATAACCACAAAGAGAAACAAAGACAACCACAAAATTCAAAGATTACAGAGAACTGCAAAACAGGCATGAAAAGACAAAATGACCACAAAGAGACACAAAATGACCACAAAGACAGACAAATAGCCACAAAGAGAAACATAGTTCCAAAAGGCTACACAGAACTGCAAAACATCCACAAAAAGACAATATGACGACAAATAAACACAAGAACTCCCACAAATAATTTCTCCTCTTTCCCTCTCAACCCGACCGGTGCCATCAGATCACCGCCTACCATGAGTCATGGATCTGTCCGAGGTTTCTGCCTGTTAAAAGGAAGTTTTTCCTCGTCGCTATTGCCAAAGTGCTTGCTCATGGGGGAATTGTTTCAACTATTGGATGTAAATATAATTAATTATTGAGTGTGTTCTAGACCTACTCTATATGTAAAGTGTCTTGAGACAACTTTGTTGTGAATTGGCGCTATATAAATAAAATTTGACTTGACTTGACTTGACAAATAACATACCTAAGTATTTTTTTGTGTCTCTGAGAGTCTGGTTCAGCTGCAAAATGTGGTTTAAATGTGGTTGTGTCTCTTTCAGACTGGGGGTGCGGCCTCTACAGTATATACTGTAGCAGGGTTGGGGGCCTTTTACATTTCTGTTCCCAGTGGCCCATTGCCCTCATAATCCATGCACCTGTTATCTTCACTGTAACATATTTTTTAAATAAAACACCACACTACCACTGTTTGTTTTTATTAATATGTATTATTAATTGTTATTGAAGTGTGCTAAAACTAAAATCTAAAGGCCAAACCATACAAAGGTTGTGCTATTCTACAATGTTACCTGCCCAATACTGCCCTTAACTTTCACCAAACCATTGTGTCAATCAAACACAAGTGTGGTCACTTCAACAATCGTACCAATCACTGAGTTTACTCACTGAAACAAAGTAAACCCAAGAAATTTTACTTTGAACTTGGGCTGTTGACCACTAGCAAACCATCTTGACATCGCTGACCTTCGAGGAAACAGAAAACTGGAGAGTCCAAAACAAAAGAGGCTATCGTAGCTTAGCCTTGTACTACCCTTAGCTCAGTCTAGTGCTAGCATGTTCCTGGCTGGCTTGCATGTTACCAGCTGTAGCAGTTGATTAACTAGCTCTGTATGAGTGGTCACTTCTTTGCCAAGCTGCTAGCACCATCTGTTTCATGAGGACACACAGCTGAAATTCGTTGCACCCTGTCTGTGGTGTGACCAGGACAAGGATCTTTACTGATGTAGCTCCAAATATTTATTTTTTTCTTCCTTTCAGCAGTACAGCATATCAGCAAGAAATTTGAAAATTTCTTTTACAATGATGTTTGGCGACAGATTTGAGTTGGACATTGAATGTTCTCCTTTCACCCTTCAGGGAGAGCTAACCATGACCAGTGACATGGAAAACCTACAGAACGCTATTTATCTGGACATGGTGCCTGACAGTTGGACCAAGCGGGCCTACCCCTCCATGTCTGGCCTGGCCCTGTGGTTCACTGACCTGCTGGCCAGGATCAAGGAGCTGGAGGGCTGGTCGGCGGACTTTGTCTTACCCTCTGTGGTGTGGCTGGCTGGCTTCTTCAACCCGCAGTCCTTCCTCACAGCCATCATGCAGGCTATGGCTCGGAGGTAGGGTCCATGTGCATTAGGACTGTGGTTCCCAACCTTTTCTTGTAAGGCGTTTCCTAACAGTTCTGTCTGATCAACTCAGGCACCCCTTCATCACGCCACCAGTTATGTTCCAAATGTGTTCATTTTAATTCATTTCAAACAGAATGTTATTTTACTATTAAATGATAATACTCTCATATAAAAGTGGATATAATAGCAGATATAAACAATATTGACATACAATTGAAGTGTTAATGTTTCAGTTTGGTCAAGTGCAAATTCTTACCACTGCTATATGGAATGGGGAACTGCATTCCAATCATTTATCCATTACTTTTTTACCAATTTCAACAGTTTGTCCGTTAGATTTAGAGATCTATTTCAGTAGTCCATTCATTACTTTTAAATATCTATTTCAACAGTCCACTCATCATGTCTAGATATCTTTTTCAACAGTTAATTCATAACTTCTCAAGATCTGTTTCAACAATTTATCCATTACTTTTAGAGATTTATTTCAATAGTCCATTCATTACTTTTTCAAGATCTGTTTCAACAGTCCGTTCATTACTTTTAGAGATCTCTTTCAAGTGTATCCAGTTCTTTTTGCCATCTATTTCAACAGTCCATTCATTACTTGCAGAAATCAATTTCAGCAGTTTATTCATTATCCATCCTTTCAGCTATTTCATCTCTTCTGCTTGCTTGCTTGCTAACTAGTTTTCACACTATCTAAATTGCAATAACACCTAAATTAATTGTCATAGCTGACTCAATATGTAGATGTACTTTTTAATCAAATCGTTAATAGTATCTTTTCAAATTAGTTGAGGTACTCTACTATCTTCCCATGTCCCCCACAGCAACTGCAGAAGCACCCCATGTGGTAGGACTACAAATCCCCCTGGTTGGGAATCACGTCATTAGGATGTGAGGAGTTGAATTATGATAGACAGCACTGGTAAATCTCTTTGTGTTTGGATGACAGGAATGAGTGGCCTCTGGACCGCATGTGTCTGCAGTGTGATGTGACCAAGAAGAATCGTGAGGACTTCAGTGTACCGCCTCGTGAAGGGGCCTACGTACACGGGCTGTACATGGAGGGCGCGCGCTGGGACACACAGGTACACGAGTCATCCATTGATTTCTTTGTTGGGCTGACAGTCACAGAGGAAGCAAATAGCTGATCGTGACATCTAGTCTCCAGGGAAGGTGTGGATGTAAAATCAAAAACAGTACACTTTGATTCACAAGCCCCTTATATAGACTTTTACACACTACTTCTGATGATGGATGATAGACTAACACATGAACATAAGGTGAGCTCACCTCAAAATGCATCCTTAAACTGAGTCAAGTAAAGTAACTTGGATATTTTTCCCCTGAAGGGCCTTCACATTCCCTTTGTGGCTTAATTTTCTGCTTTGCATCCTGCTTGCGTTCGACTCTCAGAGCGCAGCGCATTACTCAGCTTCCCAGGGCTCTATCTATCTACATACATACAGCTACTGTATATGCGCCCAGCTTTCAAGGAGCATCCCTGTAGACTTCTTAATTAGGGAATGTGCAGAGTGTGCACTTGAACACTTAGATCGCCCTTTAGAGGAGTGGTTCCTTTTTTCTTCATTAAAGTTGGAGACGCAGGCAAATAGACAGGCGGACAGACGGGCCGGGCCGGCTTCTCCTCGCATCTCCTCCACTCTCCTCCTCCTCCTCTCTGTGTCCTCCTCTCAGCCCCAAGGCCAGTTCTGTGCCACTGGCGGGGAGCAGCAGAGAGTGAATGGGAAAGAAAGCAGAGCTCCATCTGGACACAGCTCTGTGCAGCAATAAAAGTCAAAGATTTATGATAAACTTACTCATCTATATTAATGAACCATGCATTTTATTCAGAGAGGTTTCAGACATCAAAGACAGCCAGATACTGTATATGATAAACACCTTGTGTGCTGAATAGATATGATAGAAACGCAGACGTTACACAGGGGAAGCTTGTGTGTTTATGTGATTGACACCACTTAAAAAGAATCGTTTGTATTACTGTGGGGGTTTTATGAAGTACAAAGGTCAGTGTGTTACCTGCAGTAGATGTAAAGATGTAAAGCAGATATAAAGTATGTTTAAGAATATTTTAGCAACTTAAAAAAAAGTCACTTTTACTGTACACCATATTTAGAATATTTTCATTGCTTTACCTCGCTATCAGATGGCCTTTTCTGATGGGACACCGCCGTTACATAAGCCAAATATCACACTCTCGCTCAACTTTCTTAAAAATGTATACAACGCTTTAGGAAAGAAACAGAAGATTAAAAGATAATATGATAATAATAATGATAATAATTCAAACTAAGCTAACATAATTTCAGGAAAATGCGAGAAGAAACACACAAGTGAGCAGAAAAGCTAACAAATCAGTAAAGAACAATCCAATGAAAACAAAGAAATACAATCCTATGTGAAAATGGAAGAAAAAATTACAACAACTCTTTACTTTTGCATTTTATATCTGTATACCATGTGCACCATGTTTATGTTTATGTTAAAATGGAAGGTTAAAATGATCAACCTGTCTTCTGTTGTATTATATGATTGAACTTGAGAATTAAATTTTAGGAAGTTGCAAAATGATCATAATAAATACAATAAAGGCAGGGGTATATATTTACATATAAATGCACATATCTGATGATACATACATGCGTCATATAACAAAAGAATGCTCAGTTTTCTGAAGAGGAGATCTGAGGCCTCGTTTGAGAGAAAGTTTGAGAGTGTGGCCAATCTTACAAATTGTTTTTGTAGCAAATAAAGTTTAGAAAAGATCAACCAGATCTTAGTAATTTTACACAGCAAGGAGTTGCTGGTCTGTCACTGCCTTGGTTAATCGGTGTTATTGTGTGACTTCCATAAATCTTCCGTAAGTCTTTAAAACACTGAGGTCACACAATAACACAAACAAATTAATAGATTGAGGCAGCAGTAGACAAGCTACTCCCTTGTTCTGCAAAATAAAATGGCAAGACGGAGCAATATCTGACTTATATAGCAGCGGTTTCCAATCAGAAGAGGCTGTCTGACGGCAAGGTAAAACAGTGAAAATATTCCAAATATAGTTTCCACGTTACCTTGAGAGGCAGCTGCTGCACGAGATCACGTGAGAATCCACCTCTTTGTGTCTGTATCAAAAAAGGGTCTAGCCAATCAGCATTGTAGGAGGGGACTACTGGCAGCTATGGTCGTGGTTTTAGGTGTGATGACAGCGAGAAGCATCCATGGAAGCGACTCATCTCAAACAAACAATGGCTGCTCCTGAAGAGGTTAGCATAGATACTGTGATAGCATCAGTTATATCACTACTGGAGAGTATTTCTTCATTGAAAG
>JAJHUR010080380.1:0-37069 GCA_027495735.1 Lutjanus campechanus | reverse complement strand
CTAACCAGGGTGTGACGATGTTCCTGACAGCAAACTTCTTCAAAGGAGCGTGAATTTCAACCAAAGGCATGAATAAATTATTAAATCTTGCAAGTGCAATTTCAGGATTGTGAATAGATAGCACCTCAGACCAGCAAATGGCTTTCACATCGTCAACAAATTTCTCCTTATTAAACATTTTGTATGACCTTTTAAATATTACTGTGGGTCCAGGTCTATCCACCATAGTGGCCATTACAATTATGATCAGGTTATGATCACTGCTGCCAGTGGGAACAGAAATTACTTTGCTGCACCACTCAGGAGAGTTAGTGAAAATGTGATCGATACATGTTGATGTTCTGGCACCATCATTCTTGACATATATTCTTGTTGGTTCATTAACAACCTGAGTCAATCCACATGTAGTAGTGGCAGTAAACAACTTATTTTTTAAATGGCAGTTTTGAGCAAACCAGTCAATGTTAAAATCACCCATAAGGTAGATATCCTGACCCACAACAGTATTGTTATCCAACATTTCGCAAATTATATCCAAGTATTCACAGTTGGCATTTGGTGGTCGGTAACAACAACCTAGCAGAATTGGCTTACGGTGAGGTAAATGAACTTGCAACCATAGTATTTCAATATTATATTTCATCATATCAGTTCTAACTTGTGTTGGTAAGTGATCTTGAATATAAAAAGCAACTCCACCACCAAATCTGTTTCTATCATTTCTGTAAATGTTGTAACCTTCAATATGTAGTTCAGTATCATCAAAAGAAGAGTCCAGGTGAGTTTCTGAAATAGCAAGTATGTGTAGTTTGTATTTACACAGTAGGTTAGTGACCTCACAAATTTTGTTCCTGAGACTATTAATATTAATATGTGCAATTCTTAGCCCCCTTTTTGGTAGTATGTGTTGTGATATGATAGTGTTAACAATACAATGACGAGAACAACAGGAAAGACTTTTATGTCGTCATACCTTTCAGTTTCGAGATTACTTTGGAGTGCTGGAGCGAGGATGGATGATAAGCTTGTCATGTCTGAGATAAGCGATGTCACCTCTTTCCCGTGCCGCTTTCAGTTTTGGCATTAGTTCCTTTCTTTTTAAGCGTACAGCGTCGGTGTAGTCTTCATTAATAAAAATTTTTGTGCCTTTGAGATTCTTTGCTCTCTGCAAAACTGCAGCTTTGTGAAGTGTTCTTATGAATTCTTAAACATGACCCCATTTGAAGGCAGCCATGCACAGGTAATTTAGTGATATCTCTACCGCTGTGGTCTTGACCAGTCTAAAGATCAAGACTTATATCAAATACCACAACACCATAACAAACTTTCAGATTTTGGAGGCCCTGTGGACAAAATCTGTAGTGTTTCCACCCCCATAGCCATAAGATATAATGTCAAAAATAAAATTATCCAAAAAAATCTCCTCCTGCTTCTTTTAAATTGGCTACTGTCCTACTCACTGTAATTTTGAGCTGTCCTTTCAGCACCACATCTCTGCTCAGCTGCTGCTGCTTTTCTTTCAAAACACAGCAATTGGCATATAGTCAGTGAAGAGATTCAATTTATCAGCTTATTGGACTGAGAGACTATGGCAAAATAACTAAGTATCACCAATGTGTTTCATCTGGTGTGAATTTGGAGTAACCTGCACTTCATGAGGAGATTGTAGTCCTAGAAACACTGTTTGATCATCCATGGTAACATTAGGTCTCTTCTTCTGGCACATTTTTAAAAAAAATAAAAAAGCAAAAAATGAACAATAAGAAAATATGTCCAGTGCAGCTTTAAAAACAATGTCATCAAGGGTATTTTTGGTATGTTATCCAAATTTCACTGCTGTTCAAAGCGCTTGTCAAAACGTCAAACATCTCATATGAGGTTTGTGCAGCGTTCAGGTGAGTCACTGTGCGCCCCAGTGACGAGCCCCCAGACAGCAGAGTGATTACTGCAATCACGCCCTGCCTGTAATCAATGACAGAAGGTCACACACATGCCTCAAATCACACACATTCACGACAGATGATACACAACACACACGTATGCATCAAGGCAGACTCATGTGTTCTGCTTTGCACAATCAGTCACACACACATGCTAATGCAAAACAGATACAAAACGCACACATACACAAAGACTTGCACACATTCTTGGATCGATACATTAGGTCATAACCCCAGAGATGAACCATATGGAACATCAATAGGCTCATCAATCACACAATCACAGAAAATGGCAGGGTCACTCAGGGTGTGTGCGACACAGTGAGTTTATCTCTTGTGTGTATTGTATGTCAGCTCATATTTAAAGGTTACATTTCCTAGATCAACCGTATGGCTTGGTCCCACTGAAACTATGCGTCATTTTGGTATGTGTGTGCATAATTGTGTGTACGTGCGTCTGTGCTCAAATCTATAGCCATTGACTACAGGAAGCAGCAGTGTGTGTGCATGTGTCTCCCTGTGTGAGAGGCTTATTTGCTCATATTTAAAGGTTATGAAGAAGTGTCAGATATTGATTGTGTGTCTAAGTTAGTGTTCTTGCATGCATCTGAGGCTGCTGTTTGTGTGTGTTGTGTGTTGTGTGTGTGTGTGTGTGTTTGTGTGTGTGTGTGTCAGATACAGACAACCTGCCTACTAAACACGAGAGCTGTAAATTTTTATTTTATACATAAAGATTATAATTAACATTTTGGCAATTCATTATTGTTTTGACCCCTGAAGCCAGCAGTAGGTGACCTTTCATTTAAAGGGACATTGGCCCTAATCAAAACAACACAGCTCAGCAATGAGAAATGAAGATGACTGATAGTATTTCATAGTGAAAGGTAATTTGCTTGTGATCTCAGAGGTCAATGGTGAAGAAAATCAGGAATCAATAATGAGCAATTACCTTCTAAATCAAAAATTTTAAAAGGTGCATTAAGGAAAACATATGATTCGTGGCACTGAATCATATTTTTACCAGGTGCCTTGATTTCTGACTGTCTTTTCTGCCCACATTCACACTCCAGAAGCCCGTCACCCTGCTGCCTTATCAGCTGCTTAATGGTGGATGATGATTCTACGCAGGAGCACAAAAGACTGGTCCACGAGACTTACATTGGATAATATCTAGCAAAGCAGCCCATGTCAGTTATCCAGAGTTAACAGGTCACTGTGTCTGGAAAATAAAAAACATGTTGCAGTTGAATTTACATGTTTTTCAAAGCTATGGCCACCATATTCAAAATTGTTGTGACCTCTAATTTACTGGTGTCATGGTACAAAAATAAGAAGGGGGACTCTGAAAACCTCTACATTTTTTATTTAAAGTATATGCATAGTTAGATATTACGGTTAAAGGGATAGTTCAGATTATTTGAAGTGAGGTTGTATGAGGTACTCATCGATGGTCAGTGTATTATAGCCACCCAATAAAGACCCACCTACAATAAAATAATTATTTCACTTCAAGTAGGGCTGCAACTAACGATTACTGCAATTACTGATTAATTTGTCAATGACTTTTTAGTTAATTGATTCGTTGTTGTTTTTTTTGTTGCATATTTAGTTGCTGACCCTACCCACAGCAGTATATTGCTTACAGTAGTTTCCATGCTGGTACTCCTCTCTGCTTCTTCAAACTGGGAGAGTGTCGACCTCCATCTATTGTAGGTAATACGCTGACTATTGGTGATTACCTCATACAACCCTACTTCAGATAATCCAAAGTATCCTTGAAAGTGTGAAAAGTAGATGTTCTTTTGAATATAGATGAATTCTACCCTGCACGGCATGCTGCTGCAGAATCTCTCCTCTCTTAGCTAACTTTCAAATTCAAATGAAACTTTTTTTTAAATTTCAGAGTTGTACAGATTAACAGCCAAAATTGCATTTTTCAGTTTGCCAAAATGTCACAGAATATCTAAATGCTCTTTCACATCTCTAAACTCCAATTTTTCACATGGTTTTATCACACATTTTTAATTAAAGATTATGATCTCTTCTACTGTACCCCTGCTGAGAAATTTGATGTTTGTTTCTTATTAGGAACATTGCCTTTCCTGGCCAGCTTAGGCCCAATTGAACCTCTAATGACAGCAGTATGTTTTAATGAGCCTGAGCCCCTGAGCAGCGCTCATTAACACGTTGCAGTAATATTATTTTACCAAACAAGCTAATTATAATGCTACAAAATAAGATTTCTTTGATAATTTGCAAACTTGCTTTTTTCTCATTGTCAATCTGAGCAATCTGGTTCTCCTTAACCTCCCACAGACTGTGAAATTTCAGCAATCTTATAAGAATATTGCAAGCCACACTCTGAGACATGGATCTAATAAACTTGGCTATGACATCAAGTTTGATGTGTGTGGACTGTATGATGATCTCACCTACTCATCTCACCGAAGGCTATGACATAAGTCAACATAACAAAATCATCATCAGCGTGTGTCATTCATCTGCACTGCTACAGTGGTATACAATGAAGCTATGCAAGAATGGAGCCCTTGGGCAGACGTTTAGCTCAGTGGGTAGAGCGTCCAACCCATGTATGGAGGCTGTTAGTCTTCTGCAGCGGCCGCTGGTTCGACTCCCGCCTTCGGCCCTTTGCTGCGTGTCATCCCTTCTCTCTGCCCTGTTTCCTGTCTACTCTTCAGCTGTCACTATCAAATAAATGCACAAATGGCCAAAAAAATAACTTAAAAAAAAAAGAATGGAGCCCTTGCAATAGTGGTATTTATCTGAATGGAAAAAATTCAGAGGAGAAGGAGGGGAATGTGGACCCCGTTGTGGCGAGGGAAGATGCAAACTTGGGAGGTCAATTTTACAATCAGAGCTAGCAGTAACATTAAAGAGGAATTGTGCACTTGCAGCTGTTTTTTGTCCTGTAAAGTAAATTATATCACTGTACTGTGATGAAACACATCATGGTGTTAATGTTGACTTTTCATAATACTTAAAAAAACAGCATTTCAGAGGTTGAAAATTGTTAACCCACTCTTAAATCATCCTGAGCCTTGCAAGGCCAATGCTGACATAGAGTCAACAGTTTTGACATTTATATATTTTTTTTAAAATGTTAACACCCTCTAATCAGAGTTGGGTGGCTCATCCCCCCCAGCCTCCCCGTTTGAGTGGGAGTTTGTGAAACAGTGCTCATTTTCCAATATATGCTGATCAAGACTCATCTTTCACACGAGTTTACACAATGTTTTGCGAACCCTATGCTTAGTATTTTTAAATTTTGGAGTTTCTGACAGCTGTAGAAGCTCCACGAGACTGCAACAGCAGGGCAAAGGCTATGTACTGACACTCTCCTACAGACACACACACAGCAGGGAGATTCTCCTCTTTCAGCTGCTAACGGTAGCTCGACTAGCTACAACACAGGTACAACACAGAAACTTCTTCCAAAAAAAGAGCCACAACTGTGCTTCTAGTAACTGTCAAAGCTCCAGTGGACTCTGTGTTTGCAGTGTTTTTCCAAAGACAGAGAGAGTCTAATAGCAGCTGCCCATGGTTGGTTAGCTCAGACTATTAGCTCTTACTACTGCTACAGCGGTGTTCAGTCTGTCTCTCTGGTCCGGTGTTTCAATACCTACTACTTAGCCACAGGACCACGCCCCCCTACAGTGCTTGTCCTGTGCACCCCACCCTGCCCCCTCAACCCCTTGCCACTTTTAAGTATTTTTCAAAATTATGCAGTGGGCGGAATTAGTCTCAGAACCTTGGATGCAGTTACACTTTAAGTATTTTAAGTATTACTAAGTCTGCCAAAATAGCATACATAAATGTACTGTCAAAAAATCTTATTGGTTAGTTAGTAGACATAGTTCATAGCACTTGTCTAAATATCTGTCAGACTTTTGTCCTTGGCTGTCTCTCACAGTGCAACGTAGGACAACCATTTCAGCAGCAACCAAACATATCACTGTTTGTTTTATGTTGGTCACCTTTCATCTGGGACAACCCAAAATCACACAGTGTATACCCAGCTTTAAAGTGATACTCCACTTTACATGATAACCCACTCAGTATGTACTCACCACTATGCCGTCGATCTTGCAAGACTTCTGCACGTGCGTCCATTAAGATATATACAAAGTCTTGCGAGATCGACGCCATGTTTACATCCTACCAGCTACATGCTACAGTTGACATTTCTGCTAAAAACATGGCGTAAATGGCGTCTTTTGCGGTTAATTTTTAATGTCACAGCTCGCGGTGTTTGTTTTGTGTGCTTTTTTTTAACATTTTATCCGTGGTCACCATTCACTGCCATTGTACTAGGGCCATGTCTAACAAACTGGCATATGACGATGTGCCCAGTGAAATACTGCAGATGGACAATGACATTGCTGTTCTGGGGGGCGGAGACTGAGGGTTTAGCTGTCCCATAGCAGAAAAGCTGACTGGCTCACCATATTGCCACTGCAGTCACCACCACTTCCCACTGTCACTCTTTTCCCTCTCCCACAAGTCAAATACACAATGAAACTCTTTTGATACGGCAACTCTGAGGAAATATAGTACCTAAAATCCAGAGGGCTTTTAAATCACCATGATGCAATGGTAGAAGGCTCATTGGCAGTGGCTCAGTGGTCCACAGTCTGAAGTGGGCAATCTGTTGTTCATCACACCTGACACATGATGACTTATTTTTGTCTGTCCTCTTCCTCTTAATGTCTAAATTACTTGTTTTCATTTCCTCTTGATTTATATCAAAGACACACCTGCCAAAAGCTCAAACATATCACATACAGTGTGATGTGACACACGTGTGCTCTTCGTTGATATCTCCCCTGAACAAACAAACAAACACACACCAGCATGCACTCACTGATCATTCATTTCCCATTGAGCCCCTCGGCCAAGCTACAGTGTGCGTTGCTATGGTAACTAAGTACTCTCCAAATGATGAGTTGTCTGGTAATGCCACTTCCTGGGGAAAATTCATTGCATGTTTGTGTACGTGTGTGTTTGTGTCCTGATTATGAGCACAGGTGCATCCAGGGGATATGTGCTGCTCACTCCTCCTGCTCTATGCTGCTCACACAAATGATGGCCCCTCCAGTGCCCTCTCTGTCAAAGCGCTCAAAATCGCTGATGACACCACGCGGGCACCGATGCGAAATGGGTCGGCCGGCTGTCATCGTCGAGTGCAGACAAACAAATTGGAGCTTAATGTGCAGAAAACAATAGAGATTCAGGTCTCACACTTTCACAGACGCTCGCCTACTCATCCCCTCCTGGATATCATGGCAGCAGGGTGGCTCAGTTATTAGAGAGACATCACTCAAACAGGGAGCACTGTTTTTTTCCAGCCCTGAGCTCTGACCTGAATGCAGGTGAGGGGCATAGGGACCGTATGCTGATCAATAAAGCGTCACATTATTATAAAATAATAGGCACAGCAGCGAGCATAGGAGAGTTGTTAAAGTTCTCGAGGATTATTATCTCCAACTCAAAAAAATCTGCCTACCATCCACCAACAAAAAAAAGCACAATTGAGCACTTTTTTTCTGTCCCAGCTGAAAACACTACCTGTGTTGTAACTAATACTTATCCAACTGTACAGATCTGTTTTTACAAGGATCAGCACAACGTCCATCACTGTCCTCTTCTAACCATCAGAAATATCTGCAGTGTCATCTGTCCTGCTGAGAGGGTCAGCAGCTGTTTGCTTCTCTCTATCAAAGGCCTGCAAAGTGTAAAAAAAAAGTGCAGCACAGATTCCCATGACCCTTTTCACCCAGCCAAAGGCCTCCTTGAGACAGCTTGCCTTGGGAGAAGGTACTTGTTCTTCACGACTGCTACTAGAAAAGCCTTTTCCTACCTCCTTAAAAGCTGCCTTAAGACCACTATGCCCCATCACGGCTTGTTCTCATCTGCCAACCTGTCTCTAAAATCACTCCGTTGGCTGATTCTGACATTCTGTTAGTTGCTACAACTTAATTGGCAAAGGAAGCTATTCTTTACTCTGCTACAGTATGTGGTTCTTTTCTCATCAGCACATTAAGGCACCATTTCTACCATTTAGGAGTCCTGGATAAAAATCTTTGTTTCTGGTCCAATTCCCACTGTAAATGGTAGCATGGGCTGCTTCACTGATTATTGATTCTCTGTCTGCAGTATCTACACTACACAGATAATTTTAATCCGTTCTGGGAGCAAGGACATTTGTTTTTTGTGTGGGTCCGATACATCTGAGCACTTTGGGCTCAAGGAGCAAAGCTATTTTACAGTGCTAACAGTCCCGACTCTCAGACCACTTACACACACCCAGACCTGCTGGCTATTCTATCCCCTTCCTCTCTTTTTTTTTAGTTTGTATATCCTCGATTCTTTTCCTCACCTCCTCTCCTCATGTCTTAGTCCCTCCCACCCGAGATGCAAGCCGAGGAGGTGAGGAAGAGACACGAGGAATAAAGAGTCGAGGCAACAGGCATTTAAAGATACAGTTCACCCCAAAATCAAAAAGCCCAGGTTAGGAGACATCGACTGTAGACATGTCTGCCTTCTCTTCAGTTTAATGGGATTAAATGACACTTGGCTTGTGGTGCCCCTTTTCAAATAAAAAGAAAACATTTGAAAAATTCTAAATCACCGACCCAGTGACCCGGTTACTCTAAATAACCCACAGACCTTGTTGTGAGCCGGTTCACATAAGAAGCATTTTCTTTTTACAATAGAATCTACTGGAACTACTTTCTTTCTACTTTTTGTTTTCTTTCTACTAGAAAGAAAGTAGCACATGAAACTATTAGCAACCAGATCTGTGGATTATCTTAAGTAACTGGGTCATGATTTCTGGAAAGAGATACTAATATACCTAACAAGAATCTTTTCACAGTTGCATATCTCAGGTTTGAAGTGCATTATTTTTTTCAATTCCATTAAAATAATTAGTTTCGATGACAAGTTTCAATTGGATGAATGTATTATTTGATGTCTGAATATAGTCTGCTACATTTAATCAGTCTGGTAAGTAACAGCTATTGATGAGCAATTACAGTTTGAAAATGTAACCAATGCTGAAGATCTGATTTGACTAAAGTATCTACCTGGATATAACTTGCCTGAGCTTCTTAAAAAATACTCCAGTCAACTCTGTCTCTGTGTTGAAGGTTTGATCGCTGAAGCATTTCCCTCCTTCTCCTCCCTTCATCTCTGTTTCAGCTCCAAGTTCTCTTTCTCGTGATGTTTGTTTGAACAAATTTGTAGTAAACAGCCTTCCTACTACGTTTTCATTCACAGCTGAGAAATACCTCCAAATGAAGCTATCACTATGTGCCAGATTGAACCGGTCAGTGAGCGTACAGTATCACGGCACGCTGCACATACATCACACATGTGCATGCACATGCACAAAACAACTGAACCTTGTTTGCACAGACAGAAAGTTCTGCTCTTTAAGGAACTACACACAGGACAACATAGAAAAGGGAAGCTGAAACTGATTTTTGGTATCAATCCCATTACCGCCAGAGTCAATCTTCAAAAATGAAAAGATATATTCAAAAGAAAGCAGAAATCTCTTTGACCAATATCTCCAAAACTCTACAACTCACACCAAAGCAATCTAGATGGAAGAATACCACTACAGGTAAGAGGGAAAAAAAATCATTTTGGGATGTCCTTTTAACAAATGAGACATCCTTGCTTAAAAGCTGTCATTTGCTCCATCATCGTCAATTGTTTTGTTACAGCCTACTGCTGTCTGTCAGATGATCTGAGCAGTGTTCATGAAAACTTATATATTTACTTGAAACTAACTATTAGAGTGACACAGGTCTCCAGGATATTACATATATATGATAAAGAATAGAATGATATAATTTGATGTTGGTTATTGTCAACATCATGTCACAATTATAGCAGTTGAATTGACTGAAGATCAAAACATAATTAATATCAACGTGAGATGTCATTAAAGAATGTGGTTTTAACCGCACATTATGACACGTGACAAAAATGGTAAAATGGCACATAATCTTAAATAACTAATAAAACTTTTGAATGCAAAAGGAACACTGATCCTGTGTTGTGCCTCTAATACAACACAGGTGAAATAATGACTGAAAAAACTTCTGCAAAGGATACTCCTGCGCATAGAGCTGAGTACCAAACTTCAATACTTTTATGGTACCTATCAAAGTGCTTCAATACTACTGAAACTGCCTTGTCATTCGATACCAAACTTTCATACTTGAGGAGTTTTGACAGTTATTTATATTTTTATATAGTCCAATACTGTACAGATATTCTATCACTTTCTTAATTTTAGTCCAGTTATCCAGGTTGAGTGAAATGCTCAGAGTAAAATCAGTTTCTCCAGCTGCTCCCAGATCTTTGAACAGCTTCCTCCTTTAAAGTGCATAATGGTAGCATAATGTGTAATGTAATTTTCTTTTTGTTAAAATGGATTTGAATGAATGAACTACCTGTGTATTCTCCCTCATAGCTCCTCCGGAAAGCCTCCTCTCTCCTTGAGATGCATTTAAGGAACTGAGACATCCTTTAAGATGGCACACTGACACTGATTTCTGGGCCACAGGCAAGAGGACAGAGTAAAAAGGAGACAAGGAGGCACAAAACAAATATTCCACAGTTTGTGTTACAAGTTTGTATATCAGACTAGGACCAGTACACAGTCAAGAATAGAGTTTCAATATAGTTTAGATCATCCAAATCTGTGTATTTTTAAGGTTTCTGATGGAAAGTTAACTACTGTTAGTAGAAAACCTCAAGTTCTGCACACAGGTACAATTAGAAGATAGTTGTAGTCTGAAAGAGAATGCCCTTATAATGAATATTTTTACTTTTGAAACCTGAACTGGCTTCATGATACACTGTTGACTTTCGGAAAAAGCAGTTGTGTTTCCACCACCATAACCACAAAAAATAAATAAATAAATAAATAAAATAAACATGCTGAAAAAGAAAAAGAAAAATCTCCTCCTTCTTGTAACTGTGCCCATGAAAATGTAAACATAGTAGGGCTAAAACAATTCCTCGAGTAACTTGATGAGTAAAAATCATCAATGCAAATTTTCTGAATCAGTAGAATACTCAATTACTAAAATAATCGACAGCTGCAGTCCTAAAACGTGGGGTCCTCTGGTCTTCAGTTTTAAATCATTTCAACTGATTTCATGGAGAATCCGACCCGCTAGCAGGCATTAGAAATAACACAACACAGGCAATCCTCTAGCTTATAGTCTTGTTTCCTTATGTAGGTCATATAGAAGCATCAGTGTCAAATTGAAACAGTTTCATAACCAGTTAAAACCCTTTGTAGTACACTTAAAGTGGAAACAGACAACTTTTAAACTCTCCCCCTTAGGTTTCCAAGTGGTATTTTTGTCTGGATCACTAGATTGCTTTCCATTTCCTCAGAGCCTTGCTCCATCACTGTGGAGAACTGATCAAGACCACTTTGGAAAAAAGAGAAAGGAAAGAAGCATGTTCACAGAAGAGGTAAATTGAAAGCTATTCTAATGATATGCACTGCATAGTAATAACATAGTTAAAGTAATTTGCACAAACAAGTGTCTAGCAGGGGTTGGAATTGGGGTTTGAGGGTGTGAAACATTAGATGAAAACATCAGGAGAAAAAGCGAGAATTTGTGCATTCATTTAGTATATAATGCTAAAATGGGGGCATCATTTTCCCAGAAAAAAATCATGCCCAGTGGCAGAGTTGCACAGTGAAAGCGAGATTCATAGGGAACCAGTCGAAACGCAAATGGTGCCATTATTCTATGGCCATTACACTTTCAATGAACTTACTTCATACTGATAAGCTAAAGCAAAAGCCCCACTTTAAATATACTTTTCTTCTAATATCATATTAATAAGAGTAACAATAATAATAATAATAATAAATTGTAATTTTACTAAAGTAAAATTTTAAATGCAAGACTTATTCATATAATAGAGATTTTTTACATTGCAGTACTCTTTCCACCACTGCAAATCCACACAGTCTGGTACTGATATATCTTTTATGGAACTGAAGCCCACATATACAAACACATCTCTGATTTGTTGTGCAGTATATCATCTGAATTGTTATTTTGAAGGATCCCATTGACAAACTTACTACCTTCAATATATTGTAATTTTCAGTTAGTGCTTTGTCAATTTTGTTACCTGTCACAGCTTCATGATATCAAAACAACTTTTTAACACATCATAAATGCCGTATTAAGTCATTCAGTCACAAAGCCATTCGGTTTGAAGACCCCTGAGGCCCTTCACTGTGAGAGGGGAAATTCCTCCTTCTCAAGTTAAGTCGTTTTATGACTCAACACCAAGTCAACCCATTAAAGATTAATTGCTGCAGTTTATGTCAAACATGGGTGTCATTGTTGTGTATTCAGTGTGTGTTCATAGTTTAGGGCACCACCATGCTGCTTTGTGAGCCATAAAAAACAGCTAGATTTTATGCTCAGGCTAAATTGTCCCTCCGAGATACATGCACACTCTCTCTCTGAAGGTGATATATTAAGTAATCATATTTATTTAAAGGCCATTTCGCTGAGAAGTGTCACAATCCACTTTTTTGTTTGTGAGAGCTCACAGTCATTAAGCGGTTGTAAACAATACCTGATACAGCCACTATGCAGACAGGTGATACCACAAGCAATGACACAGGGACTATGGTTCAGATACCACAAACAACAGCAGCAGTGTGAGACTGAGAATGAAAGGTGCTCTGGGAAAGAAGGGATAAGCGCCCACACAGCTTCTTGGGCTATTTGTGCTGTGTTGTGGTTACAGGGAGAAAATAGCAGAACATGCTGCAAATAATAATGACAATCAAAAGTTATTCAGTGGAACAGACCATCAGGGACTGGCTCAGAGTGGTAAGATGAGGCAGGAAATGAGCATCTTGCAAGTAGCAAAGAGCGTTGTACAGGCAAAAGAAGAAGGGTAGAGCACTACAGAGGTGGACTGAGGTTGAATATAGAGCCAAGCTTCACCACCTGCCTACGTATCCCTCTATTGATCTGCTGTCTTCTTTTTGCACAACCCCAATTACAAAAAAGTTGGTGGTTTTCAGCCGTTTTCAACCTATATTCAATTAAGCATAGTACAAAGACAAGATGTTTCAGGTTAAAGCAGATAGACTGTATTATCTTTTGTAAATATACACTCATTCTGAATTTGATGCCTGTAACACATTCCAAAAAAAGTGGGGACAGATGCAATAAAAGACTGGGAAAACTGTCAAATGCTCAGAATACACCAGTGTGGAACATTCAAAAGTTAAACAGGTTAACTGGTGACAGGCGATAGCATCATGATTGGGTATTAAAGGGGCATCTTCAAAATGCTCAGTCATTCACAAGCAAGGATGGGGAAAGGACCACCCCTTCGTGACAAACTGTCTAAACAAACAGCCCAATGTTTCTCAACAGAAAACTGTAAGGAATTTAGGAATTTCACCATCTACAACGCATAATGTCATTAAAAGATTCAGAGAATCCAGAGCAATGTCTGCATTTAAGGAGCAAGGCTGAAAAACCAACACTGAATGCCTGTGACCTTCAATCCCTCTGGGAGCACTGCATTAAAAACTGACTTGATTCTATAAAAGATACAGTATTACTGCCTGGGCTTGGGAGCACTTTGGAAAACCTCCGTCATGGATCATGGATGTTACGCAAAGTTAAAAAGCCAGCATCCGTGATCTTATGTGGGTGTTAGTGCCCATGGCATGGCTAACTGTCACATCTGTGAAGTCACCATTAATGCTGAAAGATACATACAGGTTTTGAAACAACACGTTGCCATCTTCTTCAGTGGTGTCCCTGCTTATTTCAGCAAGACAATGCCAAGACCCATTCTGCACGTTTTACAACAGCGTGATTCATAGTAAAAGAGCGTGAGTACTAGACTGGCCTACCTACAGTCCAGACCTGTCGCCCACTGCAAATGTATGGTGCATTATGAAGCAAAAAATACGACAACAGGGACCCCTGCCTGTTGAGCAATTGAAGTCGCATATCAAGTGAGAATGAAAAAGAACTTCACTTTAAAAACTTCAACAATTAGTGTCCTCAGTGCCCAAACGCTTGCTAAGCGTTGTTAAATGAAAAGGTAATGTATCACAGTGGTAAACATGCCCCTGTCCCAACTTTCTTGTAATGTGTTGCAAGCATCAAACTGAGAATGAATTTATCTTTACAAAAGAAAAAAAAACAATCAAACAATAAAGTTCATCATTTGAACATTAAATATCTTGTCTTTGCACTATAGTCGATTAAATATAGGTCGAAAAGGACTGACAAATCATTGCATTCTCTTTTTATTTACATTTTACACCTGACTTTTTGGAATTGGGGTTGTACTGTATCAAGGATGTTAAATATATGGCCCATCGGTCAGAACAGGCTTGCCAAAAGGTCCAATCCAGCCCACTGGATGACTTTGCAATCCTAATATGTCAATAAAAACAACACTGTTCCTATGTTGGTACAGGCTATATGACATAACACTTTAAATCACAGGAGTCATCTGTGGAAAACGTCTTGTTTGCAAAAAAAAAAGGACTTAAGTGGAAACAGAATATCAGGCTCTCCAGAAAAATGGACCATTTCCTAGTTCTTCATGTGTAATAATAGTACACTGACTGAGTGCAGAAAAACTGAGACTTATTGTTGATATTGCACTTATGTTCTTGAGACACCTCAGGCTGTCAATTATCTGTTTTGTTAACTGTGGACATGTTTAAATGCACTTGTACTTCTTTACACTAAAAGAAAGGGGACAAATTGGAGTGCTGTTATTTATAGGTTATTATGCAATGGTTTTATTGGCCCAGCAACTTGAAAACAAAATGCGCTGTATGTGGCCCATGAACTAAAATAAGTCTGACACCCTGTTCTACATTGTTCAGTCCAATATCCATCTTTCTTTTTTCCATCATCCTCTTCTCACCCTCTTGAAATATGTACACACAGAGACACACAGGCACACACACCATGACACGCGCATCCAGGTATTCACAGTTTGAGTTAGCTGCAGGTGGGACTAATTGTCTCAGCATGGGGACACTTCTCCTCTTGTTCATCCTCATTTTCCCTCTTCTCTCTTCAGCTCCTGTCCTGTCTTCACGCTTCACCTGTCCTGAACTCCTCTCTCGTCTCCTGTCCTTACTTTTTCTCCTCCCTCCCTCTAATCTGTTCTCTTCGCTTACTATTCTTATTTCTTCTCTCTTCATCCTTTTCATCCTTCTGTCCGTCCATCTACAACCTGGCCTGGCCTTATTGAGGACACACACCTCAGACTAAGATGGTGGAACATTGTAGACAGCAAACTGAATGTCATTCATTTTTAATGAGAGATTATGGTTAAATTGGACACTGCAGAGTCTGGCTGCAAAGCAGCTGGAGCTGGAGTTGGTTTTAACAGTGTCAAACTTTTACCATCCTTTGCAACAGATTGTCAGACCAGATGTTAACAATAACTACAGTAAAACTTTTTTAACTTATTTGGTGGATAAGAACACTGACCATCACAGTCAGTGTTCTTGTCTCTGCTTCATCTGATGCTCATATTGCAAATCTTCAGCTCACACAAAATGCTGCTCCCATAATTTTAATCAACAAAACAACTCACTGCATAATGTCCATCTTGTCCTCCTGCTCTTAAATCACAACAGACGTGACTGAAGTCCCACACAAATGTGTTAAAATGTTCCCAAGAAGCAAAGTTTCAAACTGTCTGTATACCTTAAAATTGATTGTATATTTTTCATTTTGAATATTTACAAGGAACTTTCATATTTTGTTGATTCCGGAGGCCCCAGTGGACAACAGCAATAGTGTTCCCTCTGTAACAGAAAAATCTGGCTAACATACTACTCAAATGTGACCACACCTTCGTTTCATCTGAATTCAAGGAGTATCCGACCTAGTGGCATTAAGAACAACTACATAGAGACAGCCAAATTTCTTGAGGATGGTCTTGTAACTTATGTAAGTCAGATAGAGGCATCAGTACGAAAATGTGACTATTTCATGACAAGTTAAAAACTCCTTATAGTAACTTTAATAATTGAACTTTAGTGTAACAGTTTTCCGTCATTTTTAATGCTTTGAAATACAAATCTCAAAGTAAGAGTAGTTCATTTTAGGACAGGTACCTCTGTCAGGCTAGAAAATTTACCAAGAAAAGTACAATAGACCAAATGGCAACAGACCTTTATATGATCGGCTCTTATGACAGACCAAACACAATTAAAACATCAAGTTAAAACTGGCACTTACTACCATTTACCATTTGTGTCTTTGAGTTGTATGTACTATACAGTGCTTTTCTGGGTTTTTTAGTTTAAAGGTATCTAAGGTGACTGCCTCAAACTGCAGTAGTATGTTGCTGGACTTGAGGGCAGCAGAGCCTCAGTGGGCAGCAAAACAATAATCTCCTCTGTGATACAGTCACCGTTGTGATTAAAGACCTCTGACACCTCACACAGCAGCATCAGTGGTGAGCGCCGATCAGCTGACTGAAGCAGCAACAACCACTGAGCGATAGAGGGGATTGCTCTCCCTTTTTTGTGCAGTAAACAATGTTGGTGGTGGTGCAGGGTTATAGCCTAAACTTAAGAAATATTTTTGACATTGAGTAGCCTTGGTGAAAAATAAAAATATACACAATATTCCTTGCCAAAGATATAAAAGGTCCTTGTCCAAGAATATTGTTTGTCGAGATGCTGGAAAGAGAATAAGCACACAGTTATATTGTTTTCCTGTTTTCTGAGCCCCATTCTCTAAATCTTTTTCTGTAGCAAAATGAAGATGATAAAATAAAAACTCAACACAAAACAGCAAAGAATTGAGGGATTTCACCATCTACAATCCAAGATATTTTTAGATTCAGAGAATCCAGAGGAATCTCTGCACATAAGGGGCAGTGCCAAAAGCAGACATTGAATGCCTGTGACCTTTGACCTCTCAGACAGCACTGTCCCACATAACTGTATGTAAAACTGTAAAAGATAATACATGGGCTACGAAACAATTACAAAAAATGTTGTCAATAAACAGTTTGTCACTGCATCTATAAATGCAAGTTAAGACTCTATCATGCAAAGAGAAAGACACATGTCAACAAAGAAACGCTGCCAACCTCTCTGGGCCTGAGCTCATCTTAAATGGACTGACACAAAGTGAAAAAGTGTGCTGTGGTCCAACAAGTCCACATTTCAGATTGTCTTCAGCAATCGTGGACATCATGTCCTCCGGGGGTGTGTTAGGATCCATGGCAACATGGATAACTGTCACATCTGTGATAGTAACATTAATGCTGACAGGTACATATGGGTTTTGAAGCAGCAAATGCTGCCATCCAGACAACGTCTCTTTCAGATATGCCCCCTATTTCAGGAACTTGCACTAGACTGGCCTGCATGTAGTCCAGACTTGCCACGCATTATGAAGCTAAAACAACAACAACAACAACAACAACAACAAAGACCTTGGACTATTGAGCACCTGAAGTCGTATATCAAGCAAAAATCAGAAAGATTTTCATTTTCAAAACTTCAACTATATGTGTCCTCAGTTCCCAAACACTTCCCAAACACGAGTGTTGTTAACAGAACAGGTGATCGTCTGCCCCTTCCGCCTCTTCCCTGAGAGTTTTGCAAATCAAGGGTTCCCTTCTAGACACTACAGAGAAAGAGGCACGCAGCTCCAAAAATAGAAAATCAGTTCATGGCAGCCAGTGATCTTATTGTGGTGGGCCGCCACAAATAAAGGAATGTATTGAAAACACTGCATCAAATTCAGAATGAGTGCATGTCTACAAAAAAAGTTAATTGGTTAACATTAAATATGCTGATTTTGTACTGTATTTAATTGAATATAAGTTTTTGCAAATCATTGCATTCTATTTTTTGTGTTTTACACAGGCCCCAACTGTTTTGAAATTGCGGTTGTAGAATAGGTGCACAATTTGTTTTTCTGTTTTCTGAACTCCCTTTCCCTAAATCTCTTGCTGCAGCAGAACGGACAAACTTAATATCCTTGTTTGATAAAACAAGTCAGGTTAAAACAGTGAGCATTTGGTGCCATTTACTTGCAAAAATGAGCAAAAATGCCTCACTGCTGTATTCATCTCACTACACTTCAGTTTGCCCTCCAGTGGTTTAAGTTGTGCAGTCATGTTTACGGCCAAGTCTTCCAATCACTTAAAGCAATCCAACCCATTCTGGGCTACCTTTCTTGCACTCCTGCAAATCATATAGCAGGCAGAGATAAGATTGCCAACATACCCAAGATTTTCCATTGAACTCTCTCAAATGTTAAACAGCTCCTATTGATTTTCAGCTTGTGAGAAAATACTTAAAATTGCCATCTGCTTCATTGTACGTGTGTGTCTGGGTGTCATCTTTCACTTCTGTGTACGCTGCTGGAAAAGTGTTACAAATCTGAGTGGATATGTTCAAGTTTACTTCACCCTGAAAATGTGATTCATTAAACAATAATGGTGATATGTGTAATTTTTGTTTGGTAATTTATGAACGAGTTAATTGCTACAGTCAAACTCTGCTCTCACGGGCAGATATCGTGCCCTGTTTGAAAACCACTGCAGAAGCTGATTGTGTCATTGGCTCGTACAGTGATGGATGGTGGTTTGTTTTTTGTGGAAAGAGAGGAAATGAAACATGACACACATTAAAAAATCTAGGGAAACAGAAATATGATATAAGGTAAACTTATTCATAGCTTAGCTGTGAGTAGGAAACTCTGGACCTCGCTGCTAACGAGGAGCAGTCAGTAAAGACACATTCTGAAATTATTTGAAAACTATTTCTTTTACTTTTAATTTTAACTTACTTTAATTAGCATCACTTCAGTTAATAAAGACATTCTAATTATTTGCTTTAGACTACTGAGAGCTTTGATTACAGTTATTACTATCATTATCATTAGCAGGATTATTGGTATTAGTGTTAACTTGTTGCCAAAGGAGAAGAACTGATTGCAAGGCGTTGTTAACCTTTGTTTTGAAATTATTGAAATAACACAAAAATCCTTTTGACGGGTCAATACTACACAAGTCCTCAAAAATTATATAAGATTAGCAATGACCAGACACGTGTCATCTATAAGCTACTGCCATCAGAAATGTGTTTTAGATTGCTTGTATATATTTTTATGGTTTTACTACCACGGTACAAGTAATGGTCAGTTTATCTTGTGTATAGTTTAAGGATGCTTACACACCTGAAAGTCTGGACGAGGGATCAGACTTTTGTTATTTAATCCAGTTCATTTTGGCTTCACGTTGCAAATATGCAAGCGCACTAAAGAACTATACATGATTTTCATGTTTCATGTTTGCATTTGATTGGTCTGTAGACGAACCTGCGTCTGATGTCGGTGTGCTGTTCAACTCAATTCCTCTTTCTTTCATCCTCTTGGAAAATAGTTCAGTTTTTTCCAACTCACTTTTTATAAAGTCCCCCAAATTAAACATTTAGTCACACCACACAATACCAATTATCCCACTGATGATAATGACCAAATGTCTATTAAACATTTGGTCTGAGGCAGCTCATTTAGTTTTTCGAGTTTTTTTTTTTTTTTTTCTTTGCTTTTTATGGATGTGATGATAGCCTGTCACAACTTTGTGCAATTGGTCCAAAAGTCCAAATGATCGCACTGGAAATGAATTAAACCATGCTTCAATGTGATTCCAACTGAGACCACCACTTTCAGTTGGACCGAGGTTCGGCTGTTTGGTCCGGACAATGGTCCGAGGAAGGTTTCACACCTGTAATTTTGGTTCAGTTCAAACTGGAGAGTTAAAAGGTCAGGACCAAATGAGTTAGGTGTGAAAGCACAGTTATTGTAGATGCACTTTGACATTTTTTGACATAACGTACTTTGTGGTATTGGATATTACAGCTCAAGACTACATCTTTTTTTCCCATTTTATTTAGTCTTCTTTTCACCCCCCACACCCTACTCTTTTAAATTGGACTTAATGTTTCAGAGACAGAATGTATTACTGGCTAAACTATCAGGAAATTAAATGTCTAAAAACAAAAAGGAACAAGGAAGCGGACAGACAGAAAAGAAATCGAGGGGAGGGATAAAGAAATGAAGAGCGGGCGATAAAGACAGGTTAAAGCAGGAAAAAGAAGCCCTTGAATGATGGGATGACAGTGAGTGATAAAGTATTAGAAAATGAGAGAAGGGAAAGAAAAACCTCCACCTTTCTATCTGTGTTGTCATCTTGTCCTCACCATTCATTTCCCTCTGTTTCCTTTTTCTCTGACTCTGCCCTCATCCGTCACTCACCCTATCTCCACCTTGCTGCTTCCTAATGCTCTCCCCCTTAACTCCTCAAGGATCATTATCATTCCCTGCTTTCTCTTGCTGCTTCATTTATTCACTCTTTAACTCCCTCCGATGCATTTGTTCCCATTTCTTTTGGCCCTGCCTCATTCACCATCTCTCTCCGTCTCATTCACTCATCTTCTCTCCCCCTCCCGCTCCCCTCTTTGTTCACTTCACTCATCAGCTCTCTGCTGTATCTCCCCTCACTTGTCTAAAATGCCTTTAGTGCTGGAGAGAATCTACGGTCAATTTATATCACTTGGTGGGCGCTTTCATTTTCTTTACAATTCATGTCCCCCGCTCTCTGTCATGCAAGCTATTCGCTTCATAATTTATGTTCCTCCTTTGTCTTTCCCCGTCTCTCTCATCTCACCTCTTCATTTTCTGGACTTTCTCTACTTTTCAGTTGTCGCAATGAATTGTCTTTTATTCTCTCTTTTTTATTTTTTCCTTAATTACTCAAGTACTCCATTTTAATCGCTCATTCGCGCCACAATTGCTGTCTCGCCAGTTTTACCTCACCTCACAATACCTCTCCAGCACTCTTGGCGTGTTTTATCCACCCAACTTTTTTCATTAACATAAGAATTTAAATATTTTATCACCAGCATCCATTCTCTTATAATCTAATCATTCAAGCTTGCTCCAGTCAGAGCCTCTCTCTCCTGGTCTCGCTTAAACACTCTTTTCTCTCTAGAGAGATAGTTCAGATTTTTAAAGGCGAGGTTGTATGAAGTAGATGTATCAACAGTACAGTAGATGGTGGTCAGCATGCCCCCAGTTTGGAGAAGCAGGAGGAGTACTGGTGTAGGAAACTGCAATTAACAGCTGTTGGTTAAAAATTCCTTGTACTAGCTCTAAAGGGACGGTTCACCCAAAAATCAAATATACATATTTTTCCCCGGCCTGTAGCGTTATTTATCCATGCAGATTTTTTGGTGTGAGTCTAAGAGTTGTGGAGATAGTGGCCATAGAGATGTCTGCCTATTCTCCAATATAATGGAACGCAATGGCACTTGGCTTGTGGTGCTCAAAACACAAAAGAAATTTAAAAAAATAAAAAAAATACATTCAAAACCACTGTCTCTATCCAAAAATCATCACTTACTCAAGATCACTCACACATACTGTTGTGAGCAGTTTCATGTAGGAATTACTTTCTTTCTCTTAGAAAGAAACTGCTGCAAAAGAAAAAAAACTTCCTACATGAAACTGCTCACAAACTTTTTCAATTTTTTCAATTAAAAAAATTGTTTTATATAGATGGATAAACAGCAACACAGGCCAGGGAAAATCTACTTTTGATTTGTGGGTGAACTGTCCCTTTAAGTGTGTGCTATATTTAGAATGTTTTCACCCTTTTACCAAAGGAGTCTGGTTAAATGACAGGCTATAATGGTGGTATATAATACACCACAAAACAATAATTAAAAGTTAATCAACCAGCTACCATTTTGAGAAGAGTTTATTTTAATGAAGCACAATGGCAAAATACTAGTTCCATGTGCTCAAATGTTTGTTGCTTTTGTGTCTTCTAAATCATTTTAAATTGAGTCACATTAGGCTCTAATGGGCATTTTTCAACTAAACAAGAAATTGATTACCCTAGTCAGCATCATAATAGACAGATTAATCCATAATGAAAATTTTGTTTCAGCAGTGCTGATATCTGCCCTAAAATCTGCTTTAATTTTGTCATTTGTTTTTTTTTAATACACAATGATTCTTGTTCAGTTTTTTTGGTGTACAAAGTGGCCGAATCAGCCTTGCCAATAATATAATGAAACCATGCATCTGGCTCTGGTGTTCCACCTTGCTACTGAATAATCAGGCAATATAAATAAAGTTGAATGTTAGAATGTTGAATAGGCTCAGTCGAGGACACCTTAACCTAAAGGCTAGGCTACAAAAATTATTGTGACTTTTCTCACAGTTGTCCATATCCAAGGACGGTAGGAACATTACTATTTGATGCAAATGCAATCAGCAAGACCACATAAATAATAGAAACCACCCCAAGGCACCACACAACAATTCCACTTTGCTTTGGTTGCCATGGCAATAGGTCATCATAATGTCACAGTGTAAAGGTAACAGAGCAACCCAACTGCCACAGAGTGTAGGCTGTTTGAGCCAGATTAGCTTTTTGACAACCAGGGCTACAAAAAAGAAAAAGAAAAAAAAAAAAAGAAAGAAAAACACCACAACGCAGCCACACACTGTTTCATAAACACAACAAGAAACAAAGAGGAAAGGCTAATAACTTATGATGTAGGAACACCTGAGGCATCACCTGCTCAATCTTACATTTTCGAAACACAGCTTTTAATTACGCTTTAATTTAGCGACGCCGACGCTATTATTATGCCAGGCGTACGCCCAAAAATTAAAGTTGTAACAGAAAAATGTGTGTAGACAACAGCAGTACTGACTATTTATTATTAAATGAAGAAAACTCACCTGTTGCTGCTGCCAATGAAGCCGCCACGTCTTGGAGCATTGTGCAGGCATAGCAATGTAAGCTAGCAGTCCAGGTTGTTTTGTGTCCAGTTCTAGCTGAAGATATCCAAATCCGCCCTCACTTAGAAGTTTCTGTTTTGTTTTCTTTGTTTGTTTGTTTTTTGTTTTTTTTTGTCATGAAAAATCCGCGCCAGAGTACAAGTTTTTCTACAACAGTCCTTGCACTGTCTCAACACCACACACAGGTGGACAGACGCCATTCTCCCAACCCACCGGCTAGCGACCTGTCAATCAAACTGACGGCTGTCATGGCGGTGTGGACTATTTCTCTGACCCTCAGTCTGTGTGTGGACATTTCGATCATTGTATGGATTGACATGCACATGTGCACCTTTTCAGTGAGCTGGCAGTTTGTTTATTTTATTAAGTCGAGTCTGTTTGTCTTTTTTGTACTGTGTTGTTTAACAATACAAATTTTCATGAATAAAATATATTTTAAAAATAAATAAATAAAGAGAAGTAAAGTAATGAAAGTCCAGGGATCCTTGAGTGGGTTTTGGGGGATCCCAGCAAAAGGAGGAATAGAATAATTTAACTTTTAACACATTTGTTGGAAGGTGGAACATGCAGTTGGCTGCATCAAGTTATTGTAATTTATAGTGATACTAATTTAATCATTGATTTATTATGAAGACTTTATCCTCAAAACTGAAATAAAAAATAAAATAAAATACTCACAGGGGACTGAGAAAAAAATCCCCTCAAATTGGGGTCTGTTGTCTAAAGTACATCCATTGTGGGGGTCCTTGACATTAAAAAGTTTAGGAACCCCTGGACTAGACTAAGATTCAAATGAACTAGAAATGAGCAGTTATTGGTGACATTTTACAAAGCCAATGCCAAACCTGCCAACATAACATACAAGTCTTCATGTAAAAATACTGACTTACTTATTTAAAATGAAAAAACGCAATGTGAGTATTTTGGCCCCTTTGACTGGAATACTTGAGATGTACTACCTTTTCAATTTTCTGGAACATGCTCACTCAATATTGGGTTTAGCTCTCCCATTGTTGAAGCCAACCTCCTTTCCCAAAATTGACATCTGTTCGGGCTATGACATTACTGTAATATAAAACCTTTTAGGGGGTTAATTTCTGCCTTTTTGTTTAAAGTGATATTTTTGTTCAGCATTCTTGTATAGCCTAGGCGCAGATTCCTTTGCTGTGTTTTGGAAAAAAGATGGTGAAACAAATAAAAAAATTAAACAAAAAGAAGGTGAAGAGGGCCAGAGTGGTGTGTGTGCTTGTGTTTGTAGGGGCTTTACAAAGGCAGCACTGTACTGTATGGTGTACTATATGTGCATAATACATGCAAGTATAGCCCGTGTAGGAGAGTGTGAGTCAGGATCTGGCAGCAAAAGTTTCCATTTTCACCCAAAATAAAAGTGGATCCCCCCATAACCATTATGGATATTCAGTAAATGTTTTCCATAAATGTTGTATGGTATGTACAGTATATTGGGGAATCACACTAGGGAGTGAGTACCAATCAGCTGTGTCAACAAGTTCTGGAAGAACTCAGTGATTATGCGATAATCTGACACATTACAGCTGCACACATTGAGCATTATCTAAAAAAAACAAATGTATTAAATTCAGGCATTATTCACTGAAGCTGAGAAATGGTGTGAGAATGAGAGAATATGTGTCAAAGTGACATGTGAAAGTGAGGAATAAGAATTTGAAATGGGAAGGAAGTAAATGCAACGCTAGACTGCTGCCACAGACAGCAGAATATAACTCTCCTTCAACTTGATATTATTCTAGTAATATAACTCCAATTCAGTCCTGGCTGGCAACTCTGCCTTTGTGAGTAGAAGGTAGAAGGAACCTCCATCTGTAGAGACCCAGTCTTTTTTTTAAAAATGTTTAGTTGCTGTGACTTTTACCCGGGAAAGAAGAGCAACACTGGAGGCTGCTGTAAGGAGGCAAGGGGTGTTATCGGTCATGCACATGCACACATGCACACACACACACACACACAAAGGCCAACACCGACTCATACAGTAACAGGAATCACAAATGATATGCAAAATAGCTGCTTATGAATAAAACCTGACACTTTCAATTTGAAGGTGGTCCTCTTTCTGTGCTTGCGCTCCTGTGAAAAACTGCCATCAAGCCTTGCATGTATGCATCAAGAGAGAAGAAGAAGCAGAGAAAAGAAAGAGGAGCAAGTGACAAAAAAAAAACTTTACTCTCAGGAACTTCTACCCTTCAAAAATCTACGAGCGTATGCCTGTAATTAAAATCCTGGGGGAAAAAAATACATCAATAATATTCTGACATTTCACAGCTAGGTCTCTCATCCCTGGGGTCATTTCAGGGGAATATGAAAGGGTGACAGAGAGATGGAGAGGGGAAAGATATAGAGAGGGGGAAAGAAGAGTGGGAGATACAGTATAGAGGAGATGGGGGGAGTTGTCAAGAAGACACTGAGAGTTTGACCTGAAGCTATACTGAATAATGGATGGATGAAGTAGAGGGTGGAGAGGAGAGGTGGGAGCCGCCATCACCTCATACTCCTTTTTCTGATTCTCTTTGTCTAAACTTGCTTTCTTTACTCCTTTTTTCTTTTTTTTCGTTCTTGACACCACATGAGGCAGCTGCTTACTCACACTGGGACGATTTACATATATACTTTTATTAAAATGATCTAGTTAAGGCACTCTGATTCTCATTTTTGTGCATATTATCAGGGTAAGGTCGTAATCACTGAAAACAGATGGTAAAATATGTATGTTTTTCTCAGGCAGTCAATTTGCAAAGAAGTGGACGCTCTTCAGCTTTATCAAACAGTGAAAGGTCAGTATACTTTGACCCATGTGGTGTATATTTAAGCAAATCACATGCTGCAGTGCAGCAGAGTGATGAGCGCTACAACAATTATTAAATAGATCCATGTTAACTGAGCTGTTGGAGAAATGGTGCTAATTTGATCCATGTAAACACTGTAATCGAAATATTGCCTCAAGCTGATAACTCTATAGTAGACTAATCAAGGTATTGCCAAATGTAATCAATTAGCGGAGCACAAGAATAAGCTTAAACTCCTGGATTGCCAGGATTACATGCAGGCAACACTGGGAACGCAAAGGTCAGGGCAGCAATACTTCAGCAGCAGAGGAGAGAAACATAGGGTTGTTGGGGAATAGTCACCGGCTTAAAACTGTTCTGTGTTTTTGTGGGTATTTTTTTTATGGTAACAAAGGGAAAGACATGGGGAGCATGGGGATACATCTGATCCAGTTAATTTGGGTTTGAAATTTTGATGATGCAAGCACACAAAAGAACTATACATGACATACTGTACCTACATCCTGTCATCACCAACCTAAATGCAATTGATTGGTTCATGCACGAGTGTGCGTCTGATGTCGGCGTGTTGCAGTTTGACTAAATTCTTCTTCTTTTTTGAGTTTTTTCCAGCTGACTCTATAAAGTCGCCAGACCAAATGTCAATTAAACACTTGGTCTCCTTCTCCTCTCTCCATGTACGGAGGTGTTTTTTTTAACCTTTATTTGTTTAGGGGAGCTTCACTGAGAGCAATTTTCTCTTTTTCAATGCCCTGATCCCATTCACAAATTTAATATCTACCTCTGGAAGGTTCCACTGGAGGGGTGTGTTAATGGCCTTACTCAAGGGCAAATCAGTGGTGGTAACGAGGGAGGGGCAAGTTGCCTTTCACTTTTCCCACCCAATGTATCCTGCTCATCTGGAGAATTGAACCAACAACCTTCTGGTTACAAGCTCACTTTTCTAATCTTTAGGTCACCACTGCCACACTATTTGGCTTCTTTTTTTTTTTTGCATTGTTTTTCTTTTTTTCCAGTTCTGATGATAGCCTGCCAGAGCTTCATTTAATTGATCTGAAAGTCCAAAACACTGTGTTTGACAAAAAAATGTTTGACATTAGAAGTGAACCAAACCATTGTTAAATTTGATCTGAACCAAGATGACCTCCTGTGATTGTGGTGTGGATCAAAGTGGACTTTAGTCCAAGACTGGACTAAATGAAATAGGTGTTAAAGGTTGTGGCTCACCATTTCCAAAAAACACAGATTCAGTGTACTTTATTTCATTTATAATGTATATATATGTCAGTTTTTCTCTCTTTTTCTTTTCAACAAAGCACGGTGGTGAGGTGGAGAGCTGGTGCTACCTGTTGGGGGGACTTCAGGGGCAACTGATGCCAAGTGGATTTTAAATACTGAAAATGTATCAAGCAGACAGATTTTACTCCAGCCTCGGTTTCAGTGCAGTGTTGCTGGTGTGTACTGTAGGGCAGGACTGTGGCCTGGAGCAGGATGACCCCTTCACACTCTTATTCATAAGCACCATCCCTCTGTAAAACTCTCCAAGCTGTTACCCCAGGAGGGAATATATTAATGAAAATGAATTTTTGTTCTTTGGTTATCAATAAGTAGATCTTCTAGGTCCTCAAGGAACTTATTTCCAGGCTTCATACTCCTCACTTATTGAGCTTGAATATATTTAAAGGATTAGTGGTTGTTGATGTGAAATGTCAGTTGCCTAAAGCCAAGTTAAGATGTATACAAACTATTAGAATCATCATCGAGGAAATTAGTGACTCATGAAGAGAAAAAGTCAAATTGCCATCGGCTGTGATTTTTAAACCAGCAATTTTTTCTGTCAGCGCAGTTAGAAGTCTGATGAGCATGAATAGAAGATTAAATCACCCAATAAGTCGGTCATTACAGTATTTTGTAGAACTCTCTCAGTAGGGTGGAATAAACACATCCTCAGCTGGTGTTCTTTGAGGAAAGGTTTGTTTGTCTTATTCATGAGGCCATGGTGAATGATGCAAGGAAGACGTTTCTCTCCAACTTCTTATTTTTCTTCTTTGGTTATGGTTGTAAGTGGCAGGTTAAATTCCTGTGTGTGTGTAAGTTTTATTGAGGCCAAATACTAAATAAACCAGTGCATGAAGTGAAACCAGGCTGTGCCCAAGTCCTTATTCACAAACGAAATTAAGTTTAGAGTAGAATAAGTTCACTGATAAAAAAAAAATTGGCAATGTGCTGTGTAAAGATTATTCATGTTCATATATAATTTGTTATTGCCTCAGACAATACTTTCTCATTTCTATATTTTATCATGCTGTACTTTACTCTTACTGTGCTACTTGCTTTTTTAATGATATATGAGATGTTTTAGGGCACCTGAATGTTTCGTTGGCTCGTATTTCTGCAGCTCCACTGCCTCAGCACTGATTAACTGCTGCCTTTGCATAGGTTGAAAGTTGGTTGCTCATAATTATGGCGATACAACATTTTAGTTGGTGCTTTGAGTATAGTTTGGTTTAGTTTATTTGCACAATAATGATACAAAATAATAAACCAATAGAAAGGAATGTAGTTGTAGTGCAGGAGAAAAAGGAAGCCTGAAAGGCTAATTCAGAGCCCTCCCCTATAAAAAAAAAACACTGCTTAGCAAAAGTGAACAAAACAATTGCGAACATTTAACACAAACTATCTAAACACTCGAGACACACATGCAAGCATAAGCAGAAGAAAAGAATGAAAGCAGTAAAACAGACTCAGAATACATGAATATATTATCAAAAGAAGCACCTTGCCCTAAGATTCAAGATGAAATGAGAAATTGTGACCTAAAAGCTCACAAGGACAAACTCAGTGTCAATGAATTCAATAACTGTGGACTTTTAAATTTGATTTAAAAATGGATGTCTTGATGTACAACAATATAGTAAATGGAAATAATTTTTTCACCTAGTTGAAAAAAATTAATGTCTGAAGACAAAATGAGAGAAAAAAAAAAGAAAGGTAGCTGGGAGACTTTTTCAGCAATTCAAGTATTGAAACATAGATAAAGTCATTTGAAATACATTAACGTCATCTATGGATAGCAATGAATGTTTTCCAAAGAGAGTGACAGATGGATCTCATCTCTCAGAATGTGAAATATTCTCAGAAACGGATTCTGAATTACTGATGGATGCATAGGAGCCCAAAAAAATCGCAATATTGTTAGCTGAAAAATGGGTAAGTAAAACTATAATTGTTGCAGTTTGTCAAGCAATGAAGTAAAACAAAAGGACGGACCTAAAAGTGCAGACAAGGTGAAGCAGTGGCAGTTCAAAGTATTTAATCACAAATGAAAATATATAGGAGGCCTACAGGGCAGAAGAGGCAAACCAAGACAGAGATGTGGCCAAAGAAGCACGGAAGCATGTTTCGAAGATTTTCGTTTTAATATTTATTGAATTATAATATCCATTATTGCTGCAGGTTCATGATATCTTCCCAAACAGCTTTTTTTTCATGTGTGAAATATTGATTAATATGCATTGCCACTGGTAAACAAATAACAAAATAATTTTTGCACCAAATTCATGACTGCAGTGCACTGCGGGTGATATATAGCATACCTCTCACCAAGTTCACTTCAGTTTTTCAGACAAATGGAGCAACACTTATGATGTACCGGGGGGAAGTGAACGAGGGAATGTTGAACGATTAATGAAATGCAGCTTGACTCTTTCAAATAAAGCAGAAAAAACAACAAACAAAACTGACATCCAAAACCATGACAGTAATAAAGGGACTCTTTATTACTCTATTAATGAGCACGTAAACTGATTTAATCAAATACTTAAAGGTAGAATTTGCAGGATTTATCCAAGCTGTTCATAAACGCACCAGAAAGATACCACGATGTCAAAAAGAGTCATGCACCAGGTGTTCTCTTGTGCAGACAGAGAGATTGCACCATAGACTTTGTGCTTCGATCAGGTTTTGGCTGGTCTAAGGCGCAAGTGGTTTTTACTTTAATGTGCCGACCACAAGACAGCAAATGTTCCAGGCCACGCCTTCATTTTGCCCTCATTTTTAGACCTCCTGCACAGACCAGGCGCATGTGCATTTGCTATCTAGTGGACATGGCAACAATGTCAACTTTGCTGGTGATAGCAAATCCACCTGCGACACCAACGCAAGGACTTTTGCGCCAGGTGTAAGATAGAGCCCTGAATATTATTTTTTAAGAAAATGTTGCATATTATGCCTTTAAAACTGTTACTATGAACTTTAATATTATGTTGATGTTAGAGGCCCTTGTGGACAAAAGTCAGTCCTCTCTCGGATGGTCCTGTTTGCTTACGTAGGTCACATGGTGGCATCAGTATTAAATTGAGACAGTTTCATAATCAGACAAAAACTCCTTGTAGTAGCTTTAAAATGTAAGTGTAAATAAAGTTGGAAAAGGTTTTACTATTTTCCAATTATTTTTTTAATATTCTTTTTCTGAATAAAATCTTCCACATGGACTCCTTCTACTCCAACTTTGAATCCCAAAATTGAGTTCTTACTTTTAAAGGATGCAGCATTGACCACAGATGTGACGTCAGAATCCATTTAAAGCAACAGTAAACATCTGTCATGAATGCACAATGCATCCTGTTTTGACTTGTGTTTATATCACTGTTTTGCCAAATCACTTCAATTTAGAGGATGCCAGAACGCAGCGATGAGACACATCAGTCTCCCAAATTTGATCAAACTCCAATTGTTTGTGAGATGTTGCCCTGTGAGCAGACTGATGATTGGACAGGCAGAGGCTGTGGGAGATAATAAAGCGGAAAGGAACCGAAGCATTGATGCTGTGTGCGTGTTTACATCACATCTCTGAGGGCACTGAGCACAACAGGTACAATATGAGGACTATGAATTTGATAGGGGGGTGCTTCTTTTCATACTGTGTGAGGAAAACATTTTTTCAAGTGCAAACACCACCCTCACAAGAAAAATAGCAATAAAGTAACAATAAAATAAAAATAAGAATGTGAAAAAGTCTTTACCAGACACTTACAGCAAGAAAAATGTGGTTCTTCGATTAGTTGTGAGTCTCCCTCCTGCTTAATTCTGTTGATAATTGAAGAGAAAGAAATGTTATTAATGTTTAAACTGCACAGACACACACATCCAGCACACGCCAGACTTCCTCTCATACAAAACAACACAGATAAACACTCGTCCATACGCATCGAGCATCCTGTTAAAGTTTAATATACAGAATCAAAAGTAGAAACTGTACGGTCTGAAAATCAGAAACAAACAGAGAAAAAGAGTCAGAGTGCAACAAGGATAAAGACACCAACTACTAGAGACAGATTAAAAGCAAATCTAGCAGAAATAGAATGGAAAAGCTTTTTATTGTCAGCTCTTCTGACTGCGTGCCCTGATGTCCTCTCATGTGCTCTGGAGAGAATTAAAATGCATTTTATTAGAAAAGTGGGGGGAGGGGTGGGTTGCAGGTGAGGAAACTGAGCAAAAGCTTATCAGAGTTTTCCACAGAAATAGAAATAGTCTTTGGCAAGACACACACACACACACACACACACACACACACACACACACACACACAAGCGCATAGCATTATCAGTGTTATTGTGAGGAGATGTTATTAACTGAATTATTATTAAAGAACTCCCAAGCCCTAATGTGAAGGACGGGGCAAGGAAAAGCTGTGTGTGGGTGACTGTGTGTGCATTTGAGTGTGTGTGTGTGTGTGTACATACAAATATATGCATGAATCAGTGCATTCCCCTAGAAGTCTACTTCTGCAGCGTGTGTGCATTCACAACCATTTTGTGCATGCATGCAAAGTATGTGACAAGTGACATTTGTGTATGTAATTCTGATAAAGTCTATTCTGCTCATGGATGTCTGATATCAAAGAAAATAGAGGACACCTTTCAAGCTTTTAAGACCTGACTGAAGAGAAGAGAAGAGAAGAGAAGAGAAGAGAAGAGAAGAGAAGAGAAGAGAAGAGAAGAGAAGAGAAGAGAAGAGAAGAGAAGAGATTTACTGTAAATGTGAAATTTAAGTGTCAAAAAAGTCCTGCATGACATGTTGACATTTTTTAAATATTAAAATACTATACAATGTGATTTCCTAAAGGATAAGTCTGCTGATATTCAATATTTTCCATGAAAAGACCAAACCAATAATAAGTGTACTATACTCTTGAATTACTTGACAGGCTGACCAGTCACAGGCCCAGATGCCCATAGGGTCAGGAGCCCGTCTGGGCTTCTCCTGCAAAATGTATTATGACTACAAAAAGACAAAAACTGACTGCAAAGAGACTCTTAAGGACCACGAGGAGATGGAAAAGGCAAAACAACCACAAAGACCACTGTTTCTTGCTCTTATGTATGAGAGATGATGGAGCCTTTAACATGGCTGTGCTCAGGAGCCCATCGTCTCACTGGGTCTAATATAGTGTAGAGTCTTATAGTGTATAGTCTTATTAGTGCGTGCCATAGTGTTGTCCAGAAATTATAAACAACAAATCAATGAGCCACACTGTTGACTGGGTGACTGTTTTAAAATATAGTATTATAATTATAATCCAGTCTATTTATTTACCACAAGTAATTGTTATGTGAGTCATTGTGTTAGTGATGTGTATGTGTATATATCATTATAATGACAATGATGTTTAGGTCATTGTTATTATTATGGTAATGTACTGTATGTCCTTTGTGTTATGTAATATTGTTTGTGATGCTTTGGCAATATTACTCATCAAACATTCTTGCCAGTAAAGTTAGGTAAATCGAAATTTAATTGACTGTTCCTTCATTATAATGAACACTGTAGTTTGTTTTGAGTCATCTCCACATACGGCGTCTGGCTGCTGTAAATACTCACAAACACATCAAATCCGTAGCCCCCATTTCCCAACAGATGCATGATTTACTCATGTATGAGCAATGTTTCCTAAAAGCGCACAGGTTTCAATATATTTCGGGGCTGTTTTAAAAGCTGCTGGGGAGTGCTACAGACAGGCTGGGGAAGTCAGAAAGTATAGAGAGATAGCCTGCTGTATTTATGATTTAGTTTTCTTTTTTTCTGGGATTTGATCAGTAGTGGAAGAAGTATTTGGCCTAGATTCATCTACATGAATACATCATGTTCTACAAGATCATCATACAGTATGAGAGTAGCATGGCTCTCCTGTGAGAACCACGTATCTCTAACAAGTCAAAGACAGCCCTGTTTCCAGTTTTGTGACGATGCAGCTAATCTAATATAATATAATATAATCTAAGTAGGGTTTATGTAACTTAAATACTTTATATAACTTATATAACTTCTTGAGCAAGATGGTTGATTGTTGAGTCTCATTCCCAGGTTGTCAAATACGACCCTTTGAGCGGTAATATTGCACCTTTATATCACCTCACTGTCTGCATAAAAAGTACAGAGTCAGAAGGTGGGGTGCAGGTATAAGAACGCTGCTGAGTTACACGTTCACTGCTGTTTGTGACAGTGTTCTTTAAACTATGCACTTAAATTACCACACATTTTTTCAGCTGTTTAAGCGGAGAGAGGGAGAGAGACGAGCGTAACTTGGTAACTCGGTAACACAGGGTCTCTCCTGCTGTGCCAATGACACGTATCTGAATCTTTAGAAAAAAAGAGTAAAGGAGAGAAGAGGTGAAAAACATACAGAAGAAAAAAGAAAGTGTGAACGTGTTGAAGCAGCTAGAGTAGTAAAGAGGAAACAAAAGGCATGAAGATTACACATGAAATCCCTCTACAGTGGACCCCACTGTGAAGCTGAGGATACACAGCCAACATACTGAGGAGAGCTGTAATTATGCTTGCAGCAGGGACAGAGATCCTGGACATATAACAGCAGTTCATTGTGTTATAAAAGATTGATTTAATGAATCTCAGTCTGTCTATCTATCTATCTATCTATCTATCTATCTATCTATCTATCTATCTATCTATCTATCTGGAGCTTCATATCGTAAAATGAATATGTAATCAGCTTGCAGACCTCACAGGAGTCAATGTTGGAATCATTCAGTATTCAGTATACCTAGAAGCTACATCATCTCTCTCCATCTCTTTTTCTCCATCCCTTTCTCGCCTTATCCTGTTGTCTATCTCTGTGCTGCTCATCCATGTTCCATCTATGTATCTGTCTATGTATGTATGTATGTATGTATGTATGTATGTATGTATGTATGTATGTATCCATCCATCCATCCATCCTCTTAGAAAAAAATGTTCCTGAGAAGCTGAGGGTCTACCCAGAACTATTTGCTTCAGTACTATCATCCATCCATCCATCCATCCATCCATCCATCCATCCATCCATCCATCCAACTGTCCATCCATCTCTTCATCCTGTCAGTCAGAATATGAAAACAGCTATGAAAACATCTCAATAAATCTACACGCAGACATGACAACAGCAACAACACTGCTGCTTCATACATAAGCACCTACACACCAGCACACAGTCATGCACCTCCTTACTCTGTTGCTCTCTCACACGCAGGCACAGAGAGTCAAACCCTCTGTCAACAGTGTAGGTAACTCATACATAAACATGAATTACAATAAACAGAAATGATGTTTGCAAGATGTTTAAACAGAGAGACAGGCAGACTGACAGACAGAGAGACAGGCAGGGCAGATGCTGCATACAGAGAAGATATACAAGTGTGACATGAAAAAATAGAGGAAATGTGTGTGTGCAGGCATACATCTCCCATTTGATGTGTTTGCCCCTCTTTAGCATATAGTATGTAACCGTGTCCACGAATCGTTGCATGCACATTTCTTTTATTTGTTTTGCCTTTTATTGGTTTGATGGATTTTTCTCTTTTGCCTTGAACAGGTTCATAATTATGTGCAGCTGCATGTGTCTGTGTGTTGACCTCTCCAGTAGACACCAGGGTATTTAATATTCTAGTCTGATGCTGACTTGCTGTGGCCAATCATCGCACACTTGTACACTCACAACACACACACAGACACATACACATTTAAATGACACCCTACTGCCACATAATATCGCTGCAAGCGCTAAAGCAGAGTTAATCAATGTTCATCTTATACACACACAGATAACATGATAAAGCTAAACATATAGTAATATAGACCAAAGATTAGAGGTTTACAGGCAGAATAAAATATGCTCTCACATTATCTCATTATGACATGTGTTGTTGAGAAATGAGCCACTGGTTAAAGCTGTGCATACACTTTGCGATTTTAGAAATGTTGTTCAATTCCAACCCCTGTACAAGTAAATAATCTACAATGTAAAGCCTAAGCTCTAAGGCCACAAGATTTCTGAAATGAAAAAGGGGATATTTTAAGTTTTGTGCTCAGTATATCATTAAAATAACCTATGTTTTTATTTGTGAAATAAAAATGGAGACATGGGTTATGGTTTTTGTATGTATTTTGACGATAGTAACTGCTGTACTGTTATGAACTCTGGTGCAATCTGAGTGATGAAAATGGGCACTAATTAAGTAACTTAACTGTGCCAGAAAATCAGTTTACTGGACCATGGTGAGTGAAGCTACAACTACAGTTGATCAATGCAGCTTATTGAACCATTTGTTGAGCACTGTCTTGTTACTTGCTAGCTTCTCTCAAGTTTTTTTCACAACAGTTTTCTACAAAACTAGGATGAGCAAATAATTAGTAGAAGAAGAAGAGTGATATGGAGCTCCTTGCCAAAACAAGCACAATGTGATTGAGATGTGCTCTCACTGTATGGTCTGATTATCAAGCCAAGACCTGAGTGCTCACATTGTACATGTGAAAATTAAAATAACAGCAGCATTGCGCCAAACTATGTCCCTAACTTCTAAACAATAAAAGAGGCAAACAAGGATTCACAGATGGCTAGGAAGACAATATGGCCTGCCCATTTTGCAAGGAGAATCAGAGTAAGCTAGTTATGTTTTTTTGTCCATATTTTCAGTCAGAATGATGCATTGTGTTGCCATGACAATTTCAGATGCTATGTTTGTCACTTCATGTAGGTCCAGTCAAACTCTAGTTAGTCATGCAGCTCGAAATCTGGTCAGTAACAGACTAAAATTGTAAAGTGTATTCCCCTCTTAAAGGTCCATTGTGTGAGAAGACTCTTCCATGTTGCACTGTCATGTTTCTACAGTAGCCCAGAATGGCATTCCACTGCCACAGTAGTTTCTCCTACATTCTTGGAAGGGGAGGGTGAAATGAGTGGTATTTGGTTGGTTGTGATCTACAGCCTCACCCCTAGATGTGAATAAATCTGACATACCGGTCCTTCAAGTTGTCAATGCTTTCTCAAATATTTTCCATGAAAAATTCAGTCAAGGAGGTGTTGTTACTGAAAACATTAATGGTACAATATGCTTCATTCATTATACCCCGGAATATACAAAATTATTTTGCTGTAAAGTTGCCATTTCAACCTTTTCATTTGAACAGTAGTGCAGCTAAATATCTAAAGTCTGTCTGGAGGGTAATGCTTGAAGAGAGGTGATGAGGTCAATAAAATCAACACTATCATGAAAATTTTTTGTCTTGTATATGAAGTTGACTTTTTGACCTGGCAGTGGCTCAAGAGGAAATCTCAAAATATTGTCTAAAGAGTCTAATATTTCTTGTCTGGAAACTGAAATCCTGGCTTGATGTAATTTTTTAAAAGGGAAGGACAGAAGGTCACAAACACAGTTATACTCTGATGGCCATGAATGATAACAGCAAATTTCATTAAGCTACTTTCTCATGGAACAAAATATTGCTAATGCAGAAAGTTTGACCTTATTGTGGCACTAGATGAATGGCCACAGTGTCATAAAAAAACATACATGGAATCATCCAAAATTTCATGTCCACCTGTTAGAAATGTCTTTTCTGTTGTGACTCAAGGCTTATTCACATATTTGTCTTCAGAGCCTGTTTGATTTCTGTTTTGTGTATTACAGTAAATAATCTAAGCGACAAATAAATTATCTCATACTTGTATCAGGAGGAAAAGCAAGCTAGTAAAGTAGCAGAAGCAGAACAGAACAGATGTGAATAAAAATACATGATGGCTGTGGAGCTCCTGGCTACATTCAGAGAGCTCAGCGGGAGGTGTGTTTGAAGGATTCGCTTTTTTCTATTGCAAATCTCCTCTGAAATAATTCACCTGACTTGGTATGAAAGCTCTGTGTTAAAAATCACATCTGTTCAGCCCACAGCCAGCACATTTGTGTCTTTGTGATGCCGAAGTCCGCAGTTTGTCAGTTGTCAGACCCCACTCTTCTGACACATGTTGAGTGGGATTTACATACTGCAGCAAGGCAAAAAGCCTGAATGTTTTCAGAACAAAGTAGGGATGCTTTAAAATGAAATATCTGTACTG
>JAJHUR010080377.1:0-13159 GCA_027495735.1 Lutjanus campechanus | reverse complement strand
TGAGTGTGGCATCATGGGTAACTGTCACATCTGTGAAGGCCACATTCATGCTGAAAGGTACATACACGCTTTGGAGCAACATATGCTGCCTGCCGTCTTTTTCAGAGACGTCCCTGTTTATTTTTAGCAACACAATGCCAAGACACATTCTGCACGTGTTATAACAGTGTGGCTTCATAGTAAAAGAGTTCAGGTACTAGACTGGCCTGCCTGCAGTCCAGACCTGTTTCTCACTGAAAGTGTGTGGCGCATTATGAAGCACAAAGTACAACAACAGAGACCCTGAACTGTTGAGCAACGGTCATACATCAAGCGAGGATATATTATTATTTTATACATATAAAAATCATTCCTGTGAAATTCAAAAAATAAAGAAAAATAGACAGTACAAAATGGATTACACTGATGGTTTGATAACTTTCCATGGATGTTTGTACACACTTTTATCCTGGAATAATTTACTAATAAATGTACATGTGTACACACAAGAATCTCTGTGTGTTAGCGCAGGGTGTAATCTGTGTATATCTGAGGTTTAGAGCTAGTTAGCATTAGCAGTGTTGTATGTCCACATCCATCTCACCAGGACTGCCAGGTCGGCTTGTGACGCTCCACCAATCATGTTGGGGACAAAGCTCTTGTGACCGGGGGCGTCAAGGATGGTGAAATGCTTCTTCTCAGTCTCAAAGTAAGCTCTGCCGACCTCGACTGTCTTCCCCTTGTCTCTCTCCTCCTGGTTTGTGTCCAGAGCCCACGACAGGTACCTGCAACAATCAAGTTTGGCTATTCATTTATGTTTTATGAGTATTTAAAATGGCTGCACATGTGTGGGAAACAAGCCTCTTGTAATCAAAACCTTGGTGATTAGCTGCTGAGTGAAAACACATGCAGTAATAAAGGCACACCGAAAAACCAGAAAATAAAGAAAAAAGCAAATGCCAGGAGAGCTCCATGAAAGAAAACACAGCAGTCATCAGTTGTTGTGGAGAACAAATCATTTTATGTTAAACAAATCTGATTCTCAGACACAACACGAGCCGTTCTCACCATGTCTCCCTGTTCTTTTCTTTCGCTTCTCTTTCATATTTTTCCAGGGTCCGCTTGTCCACCATTCCAGTTAAGTACCTAGCAAGGAGAAAACAGAGAAAGGGAACGATGACAAAACAAGCTGCAGTATTTTAACTACTTTTAAAAAGGTCCACCTAAAAAAAGTCAACATCAGTTTAAGTGCACGCTATATTTAGAATATTTTCACCACATTATTTTGCCATCTGACACCTGTTATTTCAGCCAAATGTCGTTCTCTCCAAACCAACCAAACTCCATAGGCGTTTGTTTGCGCTATCGTGTGACTTTGGTGAATCCGAACAATTCTTCCAAATCACCTAAGTCACAAAACAACACAAACAAACCCAACACAATTACGCAGCAAAAGTCCAGCAACTCTCATGTTCTGCGAGGTAAAATGACTGATTTCGCCTGTGCAGTTTTGCTGGTTTGGAGAGAGGGATTTTTGGCTTCTATAAACCAGCCATCTGAAAAGGCTGTCTAGCAGCAAGTAAAGCGGTGAAAATATTTTAAATCTAGCATACGTTTATACTGATGTTGATTGTTTTAAGTGTGTCATTTTTAAGCGGCTAAATTATTTTACGTTGCTGTCTCTGCCCACAGCAGCTCATTGATTAGGTTCCGTGCTGGTACTTCTCCTGCTTCTCCAACTGCGATCTACTGTAGGTAATACACTGACTATCAACAAGCAACAATACGACAATACAACCCCAAGTCAAATAATCTGAACTATCCCTTTAAAAGACTTTGTATTGCTCTTAGATGTTTGCTCTATTGTTCAGCACTGCAGCACTATAGTCAGCCAACACAGAACATTTAATAATGAGTTACTCACATGATCTGTCCTCCAATAGTTGATTTACCAGCATCTGACAGACAAAAACACATATAAACATTATCAGCAAAATTTCCTATTGCATTCAAGAGATAAAATAATACACACACATACAAATGACACACACCCACGTGACCGATGAAGACCACATTCACGTGTTCTTTCTTGGGCGCATCTGGTGGTGCTGGAGCCACTTTGGGCAAGGGCATCTCCTCCTCTTCCTCCTCCATCATCTCCTCATCCTCCTTGCTCGCCGCTCCCTCCTCACAGGCTCCTCCTGAATCCAGGTCCTCATCTCCTCCGCCTCCTCCACCTCCCCCCGGCTCCTCCTTCTGCTCCCACGTCTCTTCCTCTGTGGTCATGTCTGCCTCTGTGCCTCCATTTTCCACCGGAGCTGGAACCAGAGACATTTACTCCACCTGTTATTTCTCTGCCACGTGTGGATGATACAGACAGCCCAGAGTTTTGGAGAGAGGAGGAACTATTAAGTGATAGAACAGGCTTTTTGGCTGGAGTGAAAACCTGCAAACTGACCGTGAGTGAAACCTGACTGATTCTGAATCCTGGATTTCATTCACGCTGCAACATTTCTGCCAGTTTTATGTTTATACCAAACTTAAATCCTTTTACCACATTTGCACAAAAATGTGGAAAGAGATCCCCTCTTTCACACTTCAAACACAGACAGAAATAATTCCAACTTCAAATAGAGAACTGCACTGAGTGGAGTCATCTCATTCATTTGGATGTCCTGCACCATTGTCCTTCACATGCGCTATTTTAGACTTTACATTTCTTTTGTGTGTAGGCCTGTCACAATGTACATGACTGACTTATCTTACAATATATGGACATGACCTCAATATTTCCCGTTGTGTTGACATGTATGCTTGTTTAAATAACAATGTCTATTCAACAATGCAGGGTTTTACCTACCATCATAAGACTCCATGCCATGCTTATGCTGAAAATACTAATCTATGACTCATTATAACCCTGCATCAAATGTTTAAGGTTTATGTAAGTGCATTTTTTTCAGAGCAAAATAGTCTATTTTATTTATTGTTTTGGTTTTATTTCATTTATTCATTTATATTTTTATTTATTTTGGATGTCTTAATTTCTTTCACATATATATATTTTTTCTTTTTTCTATTCATGGAGTCTGGTGGTTGTAAAGAGAGCAGAGACGGCAGCTTCAGTTCCTTGTTGGAAAACACTGTTGGACGACAAAATAAAAGCGGTGAACATGTTTTAAATAGCGTACACTTAAACCCATATTGATTTTTTTAGGTCATTTGTTTAAGTGATGAAATACATTTTGTTATAGCCCATGTTTCCAGCAGGACATTACTTAGCTTCCCACACAGTGGTTGTGGCTTTAAGAATAAACGTTAATTGCTCTTTGAAAGGGTGTACTTGTATTATTATGCTTTTATTTATATACTGTATATGTGGCATAAAACGTTCTTTAAATGACAATAATGTCATTTATTGCAACTATAATTATTATATAATACATTGTCCAACAAAAGTGGTTATCCTGACAGGCCTATTTGTGTGCTATTATTGGTAATTATTTTGTATAATGCACATCTAGTTATGTAAGTTTACTCAATTGATTAAGATAATAATTTTATTCAGAACTTTTTATGTTAAGATATTAATTGTATCTTGATTCCAGAGAACCTGCTGTAAAACTGACTGTACCAGAGCTGGGCTCAGGAAAACTAAATGTTTGATACTATCCACAAATTTTACACTTTAAATTAAATAAACTGTGACTTTAATATCCAGTCTGTCAGAGTGAAATAAATGCTTTTGCAGTCTCAACAGCTGCCCGAACCCCCATCTGTTCAGAACTCTATGAACCATCAAACGTGTTATGGCATTTATATTTCTCACACTTTAGAGCAATAAAACTAACTACTACTGGAGCTGTGTCTTGAATCTGCATGTGCAATATGTATCTTATAAAGGCCTCGAGGATAGCACTAGATCTGCAACAAGTAGTCAATCAAAAGAAAGTCTGTTGCCCTCTATTAAAAACCGCTTAACTGTTCCAGTCATTTTTCAAGCAAAAATACCAAATGTTTGCTGGTTTCAGCTTCTTAAATGTCATTGAATTTGCTGCTTTCTTTGTCATTTGATATTAAATGAAAAGTCTTTGGGTTCTGGAGAGTTGGTTGGACAAAATAGGCTATTTGAAGATGTCAGTTTGGGCTCTGGGAATGAGCATTGTTCACACATTTCACCATTTTTGGACATTTTATAGACTAAAATGTAGTTTATAAAATGTAAAAAACAAAACAAAAACTTTTTTAAATTGGGCAGCAGAAACCAACAGGTCTAATGTGCATCTATTGTGGGGTTCCTTGTTATGAAAAAGTTTGGGAACCCCTGTGACAACTGGCATGTTAGTTGATAATCGAAATAATCACTAGCTGCAGCCCTTGACAGCACATCTAAAGAGTTGCAGGGCTTCACCGTGTGTGGTCTGTCTGCAGTTCATCAGTCATTAGTCCTGCTCACTTGTTAGAAACACAATCAATGCAATATTCTGCTGAGCAAACAAATACAAGTCAAACAACAACAAAAAAAACTGTAACAAGAGTAGAGTGAAATCTGCTGAGCGCTGCAGAAGAAACATCTTCCCATGGCAACACACAAATAAGCTTCCCATTTCAGTAACTATGAAATTATGCAGGCCAGCAGTCATGTACAATGCCTATTTTCTTCTCAACCCTTGTCGCTTGTAATCAGTCTGTGAAACATTGCCGCTGGCAACTCAGAGAGCCAGTCCTGCCCCAACTTTGGCAACAGTCTCATCCTATCGTGATTACAAATTGTCTTTTCAGACATGTTCAGACAAATCTGAAGAGATGAGCAGAGTTGGCAAACGTTAACACATTTTTTACTCAAGTAGAAGTACAGATATTTGTGTAAAAAAAAAAACTTAGAAGTACTGATTCAACTTGTTTACTCAGGTAAAAGTGAGAAAGCACAAGCTTTGAAACTAACAGTACTAACAGTAAAGTAAAAAGTTGTCCTCTGAAGGACATTTCTACCCCATGTTCCTGTCTCACCTTGTTATGTCTTTTACACCTTTTTCACATTTTTTGTCTTATTATGAAGTTTTGTCATTTTTCATTTGAGGTGTTTTTTGTCTTGTTACGTTGATTTTTCTTTTCTTTTTCCTTTACACCTGGTTTTGTCTTGTTATGTCTTTTAATGTCTTTTACATAATTTGTCATCTTGTTACACCTATCATGTATCATATGGACTAATGGATACACCAAAAAACGCCTTTCTATGTGTTATTGTCTCATCCATTTAAGCTGAATTTAGTCTTTTGGGAAGGTGGCGGCAATGATGCAAAATAAAAATAATTGATAATTCTCCTCAAACGCATTAAAACAAAAGTAACAAGCCCGATTTGAAAATTTAAGGAGGTAGAAGGTACAGATATCTGTATTAAAATGTAGGGAGTAAAAGTAAAATGTTGTCAGAAAAATAAAAATTAATGTAAAATTTATTCAATATTAATTGAAGTAACATTATTTTCCACCACTGGAGGTGAGTATATGAACAGGCATCTCCATGAATATGTCGTCTGTAAGAAATGTTTCTCCAGACTCTTATATGCGCCACATCTGATCGTTTTGTTTTGCTTCCCTCTGTCACTCACTCTGCCACAGCTGCAGTGCTCAGCCACTCCATGAAAAAAACAAAAACACCACCAGTTCCCTGTAACTTGAGTAGAGGCACACAGCAGCATCCAGGGTCAGGCCAAAAATGTGAATGAACCAGACTCAAATTAACACTAGTCAGCACCAAGTGGCTGCATTTTTCTGTACTAACTAAATACATTCAAATTGCTTGGACACACAGCAGGCCAAGGCCTCGGACATGCAGCGCTTGACACATATCGCAGCCAATGGGACGTCTATTTCAGGCATGGACAAGTGAGGTTGCATCATATTATACGTAGGCCCATGCACATGAGTTTACCAATGCCAGCAATCCAAATATGGCTCAGTGAGTGAACCTACAGGCAGGGACTCAAACACTATGTTTACACTGCAGGCACAAAGTTTCTTACGTGGTCCTAAATCAGATACAGGTCAGATTTTTTCCAATGCGACCTCAGTGTGAACAGAATTTCTGCGACTTTTATGTCACTCACTTGCTTGAAGTGTCTTGTAAATAAAAGTAGCCCTTGACATTCTGAAATTTTAGATGAAATCTGTTTTTGTGAAGCCGTACATGTCAGGACGCCCCCACCAGTGGCTGTGACCCTGCATCCACACACACCTGTGTACAGAAGTAGCAGCCATTCCTCCACAAAAAGCCGTAATTAAAAATTTGGCTCTCTTTCACCAAATTTGCTGGCTTCCACTGCACACCAAAATATAAATGAAACCGTAAACACTGACTTTAGTGGTGTACTTGAATATTTTAGTATGACTGCACTGCTTGTGATGTCTTTGTTATAGTTCTTTTGTGCAAGCGGGTCAGTTCAGGACAGTGACCAGTTCACACTGGAATCTGACATTGGCCACATTCAAAATTGGGCCTAATGCATGAATGTTTTCTTGTTTTCCTCTTATTGTTGCTCTTAAACAAAACAGTTCTTACCCACCCGAGTACCACATTTCCACCAGGAAATTTACAATTAGGACATTAAATGCTAGAGCAGCAGACTCAGGTGTCGTGTGCAAACCACAAAGCAACAAGCCAGAAAAAAGAAGAAAAGAAAAGAAAGCTTTAATAATGGTTAAGCAGCGGACTGGAATATGTCACCAATCCCTCCTTGGGAGACCAGGAAAGCGATGGCGGTATTTGCAGATGAGGTAGAAGAGACTGTTTTGTCTAGTGTATGTGTGATCGAAGACACTCTTAAATTTTGATCTTACATAAGAAAAAATGTGACATACAAAAGTATTGATGAATGTCACAAAAGTTCTAAACAATTGTCCGTATTCACAGTTTAAGATCAGGTCTGTGCAGACTAATGATTCATGCACAAGGCCCATTGTGAACAGCAGAACAAAAAAAGAATCAGATCTGTGTAAATCAGCAGCGTGACCACAGCCAAAGTGAGCATCCACGCTTTTCCTGGTCTGTGTGAGGTTCTAGCTGAGATTTTAAATCCGGCTGAAGGTGAATTTGCACACCTGAGCCTGCAATAACCACACCTGTCCTGTGGTAACAACATGCCTGACAGCCAGATTAGCAACTTAATAAGCTGAACATGCGGTGCCTGCAGTACACTGTGGGTGCATACCGACTGTTTCTGCCACCTCCATGCTGGCAACTGGATCAGGGGCACCTTAGAGGAGAGAAAACACAGCATGTCAAACTTTCATAAATATTAATTAGACGAGGATGGTCACGTTTTACGTTGTGTTGCGGCTGTTACTGCGCTATAAATGAGCTATTACACTATTACAACACATGACTAACAGTGAAGCCGACTTGTTGATGAGTTAGTGGAAATGCGATCACTGTGGCACTAGCTGGACTCAGCAGTCAGTCAGGAAAGCTAACTTAGCTGGATTAGCAAGCAAGCTAGCAAGTTAAGCTAACTTCCAGCCAGCTGTCTGTCGTTCACCTACCGTCTGAAGCCGGCATTTCCACGGCGCTGGCTTGAAGGAAGCTCGGTACAAACACCGGGGCGTTAACGTTGGGGACAAACGGCTTGGCGTTGACGTTGAGGGCAGCGAAGGCGGTCGGGAGCCCCGCCGCGGCAGCCGGGGCCTCGGCATCCTCCTCCAGCTCCCACGAATCCGGGGCTGTGTCTCTCGGGTCCATCGCTCCTTTCTCCAGAGTTGACAAGCTCTCCACCGCCGGGGGAGGTGGATGATTTTTACGGTTCTACTGAAACGCGTTTAGTTGCTGGTGTGTTTTAGACTCTTAGCAGCACGTTTGGTGAAGTTCCCATTGCTTTGTTTAGCCTTGCTTTGGCAGCATATGGATCCCGTATCCGACGAGAAGTGGTGGACAGCCGCTGCAAGTTCTGCAACCACCGCTAGAGGCCAGCAGCGGACCTCTGCTCACTGTATCACTTACTGTACCTCTGACTTTACTGTACATTTCCCTGTGTCTGAAGCTAACTATAGCTAGTTCAATTAACAGTTTAACCACGGTGGGAGCGGTAGTTTAACTACATTAAAAACTTAGAGCTTTTACGGTCACGTAGATAGTTAATTACCAACTTCTTCTTTTTTTTTAACATAGAATATGGTTTCAAACTGGGGCTCGGGGACCAACAGGTGTCCTTGAGTGGGTCGTTGGAGTTCCCAGTAAAATAACTCAGGGCAACTGGCTTCAACATACAGTATTTTTGATTTCTGAATCAAAATCAAACCCTTAAGTTCTGAAATAAAGTAAAGTTGAAACTTGAATCTTTAAGTTTTATAAATGCCCCAAAACTTAAAAAATTGTTTTGATTGGTTGTAGCTAATAGCCTAACTTATATATCCTAGTGAACATTGGTGGACAATTAAGAAATCTTCAAATCTAAAAATGAAAAAGAAAAAGCAAAAACCATGGTCTGTGGTCTAATGTGCTATCATGGGCGTCCTGAACATGAAAAAAATTTGGGAACTCTTGCAATACGTAAAAATACCATAGCTCATTGACTACAGTTGTCATTTAATGATTATCACCTGCTATTGATTAAAATTTTGCATTTCCTGATTCCACATCAAAAACAGACATCTTTCTTGGCAGCCATATTAATATAAAATAGTGGGATAAACACAGGTGTTCCCAATGACAATAATTAAGGTCCTGTTCCATTTAGTGTGGCAGAGCTTTTCCAGTGAGCCAATAGCAGCACCCTGACTCTGTTTGACCTGAATGGAACTGAACCTTTATTAGTATCATTGGTAACACCAGTGTTTACTGTACTATTTCATATCAACATGGCTGCTGAGAAAAAAAGGTCAATAGATGCCTATCTTCTGGTTAGAGCACATTCTCAGGCTGCCTAAGTGAGGACTGGCCTGTCCTGAATCAAACATCCCTACACTTTACTCAATGTCAGTTCAGTTGTACCTTTATGATTTCAAACTCAGATTGTGATAATTTCCTGTGACGTAGCTTAAGTACTGTTTGAAAGTAGTTTTATTTTGACAAGCTTAAAATTATTTTGAGAGTAGTTAAGATGTAGTGTAAGTTATTTTTTATTGTGAAGTAGGAAGTAGTATGGTAAACTACAGTTTTAAAGAAGTTTCCCCAACACTATCAGGATAAACAATAAAAAGTAGACAAACTGTTGTCTTTCTTCTTCTTGTTCATTTTAACATCTCTGAAGCACAAGAAAATAACACAAAGTGTATAAATAGAATAAATAATTCAAAAAGTACCACAGTACAAGACTGTCAGTGTAACTTGAAGAAGTTATATGAAATCAATAAATAAATTCATTTAAATACCTTAAATAATTTTACATGGACAGGATCAGGGAACTACGTATGCTAACATGTTTCTTTTGCTTTTATCCTTCACTCTTTGGCATCAGTAATTCCTCCAGCAGAGATGGCAAACGTGGCCTCATTCTCGGGCATATCAGGGCTAGAGGAAATCAAGAAGGAGAGATAAATGAGTAGAGCTAATGTGAGTCCCAAGTGTCTAAAAAGTCCAAGTCTGTTGTCACTGAGGCGTCTCAGTCCAGATCCAAGTCTAAGGGACCACTTTTAGTTTTGCTCATACACCCTACAAATTTTCTTTTTTTTTTTTGCAAGCTATAAATTTCACAATAAATCCACATACAGTGAGCCAGTACTACACTATGTGCTGCACGCTCACAACTATATCAAAATATGTCAGCAAAGGTGGGTTAAAAGATACATTTTCTCATTATATCTACAAGTATCCTAAGTTGATGATGGGCAGATACAAAGATTGAGTGTGAGTGACTGTTTAATACCCAAATTATAAGATTAATTTGAGGTGGGATATTATTTTATGACAGTGATGGAAGAACTATTCAGAAACTTTGCTAAGTAAAAGGAGTAATACCACAGTGTAAAATGTTTTGCTACAACTAAAAGTCCTGTATTAAAATGTTCTTAAAAATATCAACATATAGTAAGCAAAATCTCCTTAAATATTAAAAGTAAAAAATACTTAATGCAGAAAATGTCCCCTTTGACTGTTATACTGTTATATGTATATTATATAATAAGATCATTATTATTATTACGTCCACTACTATTTTTGGAATTTTGGAGCAGATCCAAATCACAGGCTGGATAGATTATTTTTCACTTTCATTAACATTGCAATGTAGGGCATTTTGGCAGAGATCTGCCCTTCTAGTAAGTAGTAGCGCTGATTAAAAAAAAGCAGGATTTTATTGACTGGCTTGTTTGGTTTGTAAAAATTCTGAAGATAGAGAGAAATACTGTTAAAATTACCTCAAGTGACAACTTCACAATGCAAATGTTTTTTCATGAAAAATGACTTTAACAAATTATCAAAATTGTTGAAGATTTTCTGTCAAACATCTAACTCAGCTGGACCTGTATAAACTGCTGGGTAGTCTATAACATATTTTAATAAAGTCTTCATGTGTTTTCTCTGTAAAAGTCTAAATTTGTAAAGTAACTCAAGCTGCCAGATAAACGCAGTGAAGTAAAAACTACAATAATTCCCTCTAAGAATGTAGTGAAAGTAAAGTACAAGTACGTCCTATTTGTATTTGAATACAGTACTTGAGTAAATGTGTTTTGTACTTTCCACCACTGCTTTATGACACAAAAAACAATGTTTAAATTATGGTCAAAACCTGCTCATGTTTTGAGTTTGGAGATATGAGAAAAAAAATTGCGTGCTAAGCAGAAGACCTTGTTGTGATTTCACAACATTTATTCAAGTGTGTAATATCACACGTCAGTTTGTTCAGCTGATGATTATCTCATCTGACCACATGCTAACAGGAAGTAAAACTTCAAATGTCATTTGCAGCTGACATTTTCAAGTATGTTCCTGTGTGTCGATATTTTAGACAACAAATTGTGTATTATGACTCAATGAATTGAAAAATTCTTCATTCTGAATATTATAAATAAAAAACTGCCAACTACCTGTCGAATATTTTGGCGATTCTCATCTCTCCACGCCCCTTCCTCAGACTGATCCGTGTGGTGGAGGCGTGGGCCAAGATATGCCCACCGATTGGCTTCTTGGGATCAGCTTGAAACCTGAAACAGGAACAGAAAATATAAAAATATCAAACAATGTCTCACCCAGTGTGTCAGCAATAAAGCAGAATTTCAAGCACAAAACTTGTCCGAATGAGGAAATTTTGCACATCTTACGTCATTCCTGCGCCGGGATCAGCTGTCATTTGGTTGGTGATAAACACTGCCACATTATACTCTATGAAAAACATAAATGAAGGCTAATAAGATACAGGACCAAAATCCTAAAATGACCATCATTATTACAAACATTCCACTTTTATACTTTAAAAACTCCACGTGTATATGGCAGATAAGATATATGGCTGATGTTTGTGGCTTTCACACTCCTGGTTCAGACCTTCAGAGATTTTCTGCAGTCTGGAGAGCATCTGGGCCAGTTTCTGCTGGCGCTCAGCCAGCTCGCCTCGACCAGAAAAGTCCACCCTGAACAGAGCCATGATGGAGTCGATAATCTGACAACAGGGAGGAGCAGATAAGGCGACTGAAGGGCTGAGAATGTGAGGAGGAATCTCTGCTATTAAAATGTATGCCTATCGTTCAACACACAAATTAAAGTGTTTGTTGTTGTCCTCGAATAGCTTCACAAAGACAGTGACCAAAATGGTGGGGGGAAGTAAAACCAAAGAATAAAATGGACATGTGAAAATATGTTTTTATAATTTATTCTTTTACTTACCAACAGTTTGAACACTCCTCCTTCCTCATGGAATTTGGCTGCTACAAAGTCCAACAGCTCCATCTGATGTTCACCTGAGGAGCGAGCAGGACAAAAGTTTAAAGCATCAGAATATTATAAACCTCTCAGGAGAGAGTGTTTCATTGCAAACTGCTTCTGCCTCTGTACACCACAAATGTGTCAATGATTTTTGGCCTAAATGAACAGTATGTTCGCACTGGTATAGGCCCGGGCGTAAAGCACGTTGTCCAGCACAGCATCATGGTCCACATTAAACCTGTCAGCAATGTCCCTCAATCTGTCTGGACGACTGGAACCAGACAGGTACAAGTCAAGGATAATGTTAAACAGAACGACAAGGAAAACATACTAATAGACACATGACCAATCTCTACATGGAAACATTATAAAGTTGTAACAATTAATCAATAAGTTGTCAACTATTAAATTAATCGCCAACTATTTTGATAAATGATTCATTTGTTTGACACATTTTATATTTAGAAAAGTCCAAATTCTCTAATTCTAGCTTCTTAAATGTGAATATTTTCTGGTTTCTTTAGTCCTCTACAACAGTAAACTTAATACTGTTGGGTTGTGGACAAAATAAGACATTTGAAGACATCATCTTGGGCTTTGGGAAACACTGATCGATCAATTTTTCACCATTTTTTGGTGATTGATTAGTCAAGAAGATAATCAACAGATTAACTGACCATGAAAATAATTGTTAGATGCAGCCTCATCACATGTTGTCAAAATCAGAAACTATTAGGATGTCATGTACGGCAATAAATATAACAAAAGAAATCAAAAGATTTAAGCATCAACCAAACTGTATGTCAAATGTTGTGTGGTCATTGTGAGGATACAAGGTGTTTTCTGTGTCGATGAAGATGACTTTCCCGCCTGAGTAGCCGTCCTCGCCTGGCAGCTGTGCAGTGACTGGACAAAAACAACACAGAATCTATTTTAATCAATCTATTTGACATTTACAGTTTTGTTTCATTGGCCAACTTTAGAGCAGCCATTTTCTAAAGGCTCCATACTTACCACAGAGTGTGTGAGACAGCTGGGTTTTCCCTGTGCGGAACTCTGTAGGATGAAATAATGTTGGGAGTTTTGAGCCAGTGGTGTAAACTTGAGTGACATTTAAACTTTCTAATCATACACAGTATATTTAATTATACATCTGCTCACCTCCAAAGGCCTCTGTGATAGCCATGCTCTCCAGACCTCCACCCAAAAGTTTACTGCAGAGATAAAAGATATATGTTGTAACATCTGTGCTATAAATTAGGCATATTCAAAGAGATTTGTGACCAGAAAAACAAACATTTTATTTTATCCACTTAGCCACAGTAT
>JAJHUR010080374.1:0-15890 GCA_027495735.1 Lutjanus campechanus | reverse complement strand
CTTATCCCTTTATTTTTCCTTCCTGTCAAATCTCAAAGCCAGTTGATTGACATCTTAGCCATATAAATAAATAAGTGTCAAAAATTTAAAATACAGAAAAGAACTGAGCAAATTACATGCAAAAATAAATATATAAATATATTTTTTTAAAATATGAAGATATACAGAAATAAATGAATAAATAAATGTGTAAACTTTAAATGAAAATGCTTGGAATTACTCTGTTATTTTTGTTATTTGTCTTTAATTTCCACATTTATTTTCTTGTTCTTTTACATATTTATTCTTTTCCTCCTGCTATGACTCCATACACGTTGTCCTGACTCACCGTTGAGCCATGATGTGGAGTACTCCGTCCTCAGCAGCGACTGGGATGGAGAGTATCTGGAAATAATCGGTTCGCTGCCTAAGAAGTTATAAGCTGTCCCCGAGTACAGCTCTCCGTCTGACGGAAATAACAAAAAAGCAATTTACTGTCAAGCGTTTGCCTCCCAAAAACACAAGAGATTATTTGGGATTATTATGCATTTTACTGACAACCAAAAGAGCTCTTTGTGAAATGACATTAAACCGGCCTCCACTCACCGACCATGATGGTCGTAAAGCTCTGCGAGGGGTCGAAGGAGCACTTTCCCCGGCCGTCCTCAGGTCGACGGTCCAACGAGAAGTCAGCGAGGTTCTGAAAGATTAAATGTCAGTTAAAGGTTCCTGCGATGATTGGCGAGCCCGAGCACAGGTTTATTTGTGTAGAAGCGATTGAATATTAACCTACCAAGTAGTCACACTGAGGCTGAAAGGCGTGTGTGCCGCAGACATACAGCCGCTCGTCGTCTACGACTTGGAGCACTCGAATGTAGTTTAGACAATCCCTCTGGAAAGCACCATTAAATAAATTAAAACACACTGATATTTTATCATAGACTTGATTTATAACACGAGACAGAGTGATCCTGACACCACAGATAGATAAAAAACACCATATGAATTATTAACTAGCCTCTTTTGATTTTCCTTTAAGTGTGCACATCATCATGGGGCTTTCTGCAACTGTCCACTGAACCTGAAAATGGTTAAGAAAGAAAATCATGATTAAAATGTAAGTATTTTTAAAGTATTTTTTCTTCTCCATTGTCACAGGTCTTTTATTTTGTTACCTTGTTGTTTTTGACCGTCACATTCTTCTTGCTGAGCTCAAAGATGGCCTCCCTGGCTCCCACATACAGCGCGTCCTTTTTCTCACTCAGCAACAACGTGGTGTAGTTGAAGATGTCAGGCTCCGAAAACTCCATCAGATCTAAATCTGGAGCACAAAAACGTTGGATCACATTACTTCAACATCCAAAACTACCATTAACTAAACATGGAAAGTTTTACTTATCAAAATGTGCGTCAAAACAATTGAGAGAATCTGGTCACAAGATAATATAATCAATATTTTTTTTTATTAACAATGGATTGAATTTATTTGTTCATTTAGTTTACCTATATTTAACCAGATGAAATGTTGTTGAAATGTGTGGCACTTTATTTTCATTATGAGCATTACACATTATCCTACAAAATATGAAAGCTCCAGGTGACACAATCTTATTTTCATTTTCTAGATTTAAGTACTGCGAAAAAACGTGTTGGTTTTACAGGACGTCATCTTTGTCCCACTTCCCACTTCACTGGTTTATATCTGGGTAACCGGCGTTGTACATGAATAAAGTATCAATAATTTGTTAAACCGACTATTTTCTGGTGCCGACTAGTGAGGGTAGCGACGTTTACTCTCTACAGAGCATTTTAACATCTTTCAGCTTATTGTTTTGGTTTTTATAGCCCAGGACTGTTTTGCTGCATTTGTTTTCTGTCACTGCTCTTATCAGTGATGCTACAAGTTGCAGCAGGTAAGTTTTCATCGCAAAAAGAACCGATAAAATTACTATGCGCTACCTGTTCAGCACCAAACCTCAGACAGATACAGTTAGCTACTAGCTGGTGAACATATTGTAGTCAGATATGTCCCTTAGGAATTGGTGGAGACCAAAACTGAGCTAAAAGGAGAGTGAATACTGGATTGACATTAATCATACAGCCAGAAACATGACTCCAAACGAAAGCTAATGTTTCTCCATGTCTGCAGATGTGTACATTGGTGCCTTTTTGCTCAATATAACACATTTTAAAGCTGATAATATGTCAGTATTGGCTCACTCTATTCCTCATACCCTTTTTGCTCTGTGCTCCAATAACAGTTGAGCAAGCCTGGTACCTCAGTCAACTTTCTCCTTTCCTATCAAAGTAACATATTGTGACATCTTCAACCTACTACAAGGAGTTTTAACTGGTCATGAAGTCTTAATTTAATATTGATGCCTCAAGATGAAAATCAGCACCTATATATTTCTTCTTATTGCCTGTGACTGGGTTTGGATTCTCCTTGAACTCAGTTGAAACTGGCTTGTGTTTACATTTTCCCAGGAAAAGTTGCACTGAGAGGTACATAATCCAGTTAAAAGGAAGGAAATTTATATCTGGCATTTTAATTTGTTGTTATAGCGGTGGAAAAACTGCCGCTTTGGTCCAAAGAGGCCCCCAAAATGAACAAAATGTGAAAATACCTTGTAATACCTTTAGGTTAGCTAATGTAAGCAAAATGCTAGCTAACTAGCTAACGTTAATGATTGGTTTAGATTAGCTGGCTAGATAGCTAGCCTTTTGCTAACATTAGCTAACTTGAGAGGTGACTATATGTTGCTTTCACATGTTCTCCAGCAACATCTTCTAATCATCTTCAAAATCTGGTTTTCTATTCAGCACAGAGGAGCCCAGCATATAGCTTTTCTAAAAAGTTGCAGGATTTAGGAAACAAACAAAAAAGTTAATTCAGGTTTAAGTTGCACCTTGACTTCAACAGGAGTAAACAGGTAAATATCTGGAGACAAGGCCACCAAAACACAACTTTGACTACTGTAGAGGCTGAAAATATGTTTGAGAAACATTTCTGCCTCTCTAAGTGGACATATTAGTGCTGTGTTGAGTGTATCTCATTATACTGCGCGTTGTGATTGATGGTGAACTCAGTGCAGCGTTCGTGTCTGGCTGGCTTTGGTTGTGCCAGCTGCAAGAGGGTTCGGGTTGCAGGTGCCTGCACATAAACACCACAATGATGAAAGCAAACACCCTCAGTGACTGACTGAGACAGTGACTGAGCCACAGCGAGCGGAGAAACTTGACTTTGTTAAAGGGTGAAGCTGTACTGGTTCCCACACAGCGACTGGGTTACGGGAGCTATTTATGTAAACCAGCAGCATGCAAACAGAACTTCCGCCTGACAGTAAAGTGCTCTAAGTTGAGTCTGTGGTGAGACTGAGGACAGTCGCATGAGATACAGGAAAGAACACAGGTGTCAGTGAAGTGTCTGTTGTGAACCTTGAGTTCTGAAATCTTGTAAAGATCTATTTAAGCCAGCATTTCTCAAACTAAGTGTTCATCAACCTGTTTTTAATTGAGTCGCAAAATTGCAGAGTAAAATGCATACTGCATTTCCCCAAAGTAAGAAACAGAAATCAGCTCTCAGCAACATAAACCTTTAAAGAAATTCAACACGAGACAACAAGTGGAAAAGACAGAAGCAAAAGACAGCTGGGCTCTAAAAATGACAATTAGACTTCCAAAATAACTAACAAAGAGTAACATTTACACTTTAGATTATAAAACTGCTACTTAACAGACTACTCAGTCCACACATGGCAGGAAATGTGAGCTGTCACTACAATATTTTAGTATGAGGCTGCATTTTGATCCGTTTAACCTTTTAAAAGTTTCTGCATTACGCTATTAAAACCAACTCAACACTGCCTGTATCTGTTTTAAATTAAAAGACCTCTAACACGTCAGTGGACAGGACTTCTGTTTTCATTTCATTTACATTTTAAATTTGTGGTTTGTTGTGTTCTTTATCAGTTCATACGTGTAGAAGTTAACGCTTATCATATATTTTCATATAAGTTTGTGTTCAGGGGAGACACCAAACTTCTCTTTCAGGTCTCGAGCTGAAAAATTCTGCGATCCCCTGGTTTATACTGTATAAAGGCTCGGTTCTTCACGCACTGCTAGTGGAGCAACTGAATTTATGAACTGAAGATTGAGTGATGTCATCAAGCGCGGCTTCCATGCTTGAGTGCCTTTAGACTCTGTGGCCGTGACTCAAGAAAAGTTTCAATTTAAAACAGCAGAGGGGTTTCAAAAGAACATTTACCAGAAATAATTAACATTTCTGAGGATGGAATTTACTGTAAAAGGGACACTGAAGTATACGGATGCTGCTCACAAAAACCTTGGCCAATATTGATAAATGATAAATTTGTATTTTCTTTTAACTTAAACACTTCTGCTTTCCTTCTTTCCTAAAAAAAAAAGAAAAAGAAAAAGAAATAAAAGTAGCTAGCTATGACCGAAGCATATGCAAAATTGGCATGAATCGTCTTTGGCACTGATTTAATGTTTTAATTATGTTTGTACAATTGCAAAACAATACCCTCAGTAGCGGCCATTTTATAAAATTAAAAAAATAAAAGTCAACCATGTAATATCAAGATAGACCCTGTCACAGTCCGGTACAGTATTAGGACATTTTTTATTGTGATATTCAACATATTGTTACATCCCTGGTTGATACATTTGAACAATCAATCGATTTAAGGAGCAAAAAAATAGCAAACACCAATTTAAAATGACTAAATCCAAAGCGTATGTCCTTATTGTATTTTTTATTTTTTTAGAAGTATAGGCTAACTTATACTACTTTATATTATCAGCGAATGTTTGGCATTTTTATCTAACTAACGACTGAGGAGTTTTCTGCCAATCACTTAACACTCGATTGATTAGATTCATGTGAGGTTTTCTCGATTCAGCCTTACCTTGGTGTCTCCAGGAGGTTCGAGGCACAGCGTGGGGTCCATGGGTGGAGACCTCCAGGAGCAGCCCCAGAAACACTCCCAGCACGCCAAATCCCATATTAGACTCTGATAACTTCGGAACTGTGAAGTTTCCTCTGCAAGACAAAAGGAAAAGCGACACGCTCAAAACTGATGCACCACAAAAAAAAAGAATTAGACGAGGATGTAGACATGAGCGAGTTCCTCACAGTGTCACAGACTGATGTTATCATGCAGCCCTGTCACTAAAACAGGACAGACATCAAAGCCACTTCCCTTATACTGAAAGCTGGCAGGACTGATTCATCCTCTTTAGTATCGCTTAGCTGGTTACAGTACAGCACGTCACATGCATTTGATCAAAATCAATGAAAGAAGATATTTTGGACAGAAACGCAACAAAACGTAGCATAAAATCTGATTTCATGTGTAAAATACAAAAGAAAACATGTAAAAGCATTAAAAAAAAAAAAAGTTCTGACCTCTGTATGACACTAGAGGCCCCGTGATTATTTAATCCAGGACAATTCAATAATGTACTCTCTCTGAAAGATTTTTTCAGTCACGTACCCCCTGACCAGCACAAAACATTTTCTGTAGTACAAAAAGAAAAATATAAAGAGGTACAATACAGTGCAGCGCCATCAGTGTCAGCGCATTGAGGTAAATCCCATTAGAACATATTCTTCCTGATACTGATGGTAATTTTTTTTACCTCCGTTTCATCTTATTTTCGCTGCTTTGTTCATGTTTGCAGCTGTTTTACTGCAACATTTTAACCACAACTGACTTCCAGCTCACTGCGAACACAATTACGTTTGTTTCTTTCTTCTTTTGTGAAGTTTTACGGCAGTTGACAGTTTCAGTGATATTTTCTAAAATAAACATTTGTTTTAAAAATTCTCCCGTACCCTCTACAATATAACAGAGTAGAGGTTACTACGACCCCCATGTGAGAAACACTGACTTGAACGATTAGTCAGTGGAAAGAAAATTTATCATTTAGGCACTAAAGACATTTTTCAAGCAAGAATGCTCAACATTTGCTGGTCCCGGCTTTTTTTTCTTTTACAAATATGACAGCCACATAAATATCTTTGGGTTTTTTTATTGTCTGAAGTCAAAAAATAACCAGCAGATAAAAAGATATTGAAAGTACTTGTTAGTTGCGGCTCTATATGACACTTGGATATGTTGTGAATGATCAGAAACCCCAGTGCACCTGTGTAAATTAAAGGTTTTGATAGCATATGATAGCATATGGACACATCTATGTAGGACTGGGGGATATGACCTCCAAATGATGTACTGACATTTTTAGGCTATGCTGCAATATACAATATCTCAAGATAAACATTTTCTCTAAAATAACACACCATAAATTCTCAAATAGTGCAAACTATGCAATAAATACAAACGTATCTTACCGAATAAAATGCATTGCTTTAGATTTAATTACCCAACAGTACCCAACCTTCTTCTATAGTAGTAAAATGCAACATACACAGACCATTTTACTGCACACTGAACACTTCAGGTACATTTTGCTATGATGCTTAAAAAGTTTCACCTTAGTGAGGCGCAGAATGCAGAACTTGCAGTGTATTAGAGTATTTTACAGCAGTATTTTACAGCAGTATTTTACAGCGGGGTTGGTTATTAGGGCTGGTTGATACGGACAAAATTAAATATTAAGCAGCCTGCTCAGAAAAGTTCATCACTTTGTTGTAATGCAGCCTTTAAAACCAGGAAAAGGCAACACTTACACCATAATGTAAGATAATATCTAGTCTCTTATCATGATAGCCCTAATTTACGTAGTTTATTTGTATCAGGTTTTTAAGCAAATGATGTGCGCACAGACGTGGGATCTGCATAAGTGACCTATAAATCAGGAACTAACGCTCCTCGTGTCCTTTCCCCTTCATGTTCACGAATCAGTGGTCCTATTGTTTAAAACACCACAAAACAAAGGAAGTAAACTCTCGCTCGCGTTCAAAATCATCTCTCAAAAGCATTTTTCACGCCGTCTTGCCAGCGGCCGTCGAAAGGCCGTCTTGTAAATTACTGGTTGCCTTTTGAACTTGGAAGCATCTCAGAAATGTGGGGTTGAACACCAAACACCAAAGCAGGAAAACAGATGGATGTGGAGCTCCATCTCCATCTGAATGAGGAGTCAGAGAGGCGGAGGGGGCAGCTGGGGGGAGGGAGAGGCTGCAGCACATGATGAGGTCCTGAACTAACATCGTTTACAGTGGCAGAAAGACAGACGCCTGTTTGTAATAAGCATGCAAATTAAAGCGCGTTTGAACTCTATTAACAGTGACGTTAATGTGGTGTGTCTTATGACCACTGTGTGACACTTCAGGTTCTTGTTGGCATGTGTTAGGAAACAACTGAACACCTCAGGCTTGAAAAAACTCTCCCTCCTTTTAAGGAAACTTATTATTGTGCACTTTATTTCTGAAACAAGGTGTATCTGTCTCTGAAGATGATGACGACAGCGACCGTGATGATGATGATGTGCGTGGTAACTATCAGCTCTTATCAGATGCGGGTGTTGTTTTCCATTTGCCAATTTGTGAAGCACTGTGATCTTTAAAGCCTTTTAACAGCTCTATCTCTCCTGGTGCATTCACGTCGGGATGTGCATGATAAGGACTCCATTAGGCTGCTCTGGGCCATCTGTGTTAGTGTTTAACTTGTCCAGACCCTCCTCAGGAGGTTGGTGTTGTCAGTGGGGTTGTATGAGATGCTTATCAATAATCAGTGAATTAGCTACAGTAGACGGAGGTGGTCACGCCCTCAGTTTGGAGAAGCAGAGAGGAGCACCAGCACGGAGGCTAATGGCTAAATTCCACCAGGCGCCACATCAGCCAGAGCTGATCACAGCCATTCTACATAATGCTTGTGATCCCGCCAGGAGCACCTCGGCACATCCCAGAAGCAGCTCTCTGCGCCACACCACTTCAAACACGCGCTGAGTCTATTTTTGACGGGTGCCGCGTCAGTTATGACACAGCAGATCAAACGGGCAGGAAGTCAGACACAGAAAAGGCAGGGAGAATCAGGTTAATTTTCAAAATAAAAGATCCCGTGCAGACTCATGATAATAAAGACAGACAGAAAAGGAACTATTTAACCATGTAGCCTGCTTATCCATGGTATAAGCACAAAGAGCAAGGAAAGAGGACCTAATCAACTAAATCTGGACGGATCAGAACTGTGGCACGGACACGTCGTGCTTGGTGGAATCAACTGGCAAGAAATGTACTGGGGAAAAAACAGGTTAAGTGTACATTTTATTTAAAATATTTCCACTGCTTTACCTGCCCATCAGACAGCCTTTTCTGATATGAAACCACAAATATCACTCTCCAAATCATCCAAACTCCATTCGCAAAATTAGTAATATAACCTTGCAGAACATGGGAGATGCTGGTCAACCGCTGCTTCCATCAGTTAGTTTGTTTAAAAGATAGCTCAGATTGACCAAAGTCACGCAATAACACAAACAAACGAACAAATTGAGGCAGCGGTGGTTCGGCAAATTCTGTGTTCTGCAAAATAAAAATGACGAATTTCGCTTATGGAGTTTGGTTAGTTTGGAGAGAGCAATATTTAACCATTGGAAAAGACGAGGTTAAGTGGTGAAAATATTCTAAATATAGTGAACGCTTAAACTGTTTGTTTTTTTCCTAAGATGGACCTTTTGTTTTTTTAGATGTCTAAATAAGATTTGCTGCTGAGACCATCCAAAGCAGTTAATTGCTTAGCTTCCTACAGTGGGACTCCTGTTTCTTCTAGATACTGAGGACGTCATCGACTGCAGGTAATACACTGACTATGAACAAGTACCTCATACAACCACGCTTAAAAAAATCTGTACTGTCCCTTTAAGCAGTTATATTTAATGCATGTTTCCTTCTTTGGCACTCACCTTTAAAAAAGTGCAAGCCAACACAGATTCTGCACACTGCTAAAAATCAATAAATTATTCCTAAACGCAGAGTCATTTAATAAATGGCAACCTGTACTCTTGATACATGCTTTTATCTTGATATGTCTCAAATATAGAAGACAGAGTTACAATAACTAATAATATTTTAATGCTTTCAGTCATTTTGTTGGGGCTCATTTTCGTCTAAAATGATCTTCTCGAAGTGGCCTGTTTTAGGTCAACAGAAAAAGCTGTGGGGGAAAAAAAGCTCATGCTTTAAAGCTTAAGTAAAATATTAAAATAAATCTCTAAATCTGTTCTCAATCCTGCTTGTAATACATGCAATGTTTGCCAAATTTACTGCAATGCAGGGCACGTGTTAAATAATCTTTGAGGTCAAATTTCATGACTGTCAAATGAAATCGATTCCGACAAGGACGGAGGAGTGATTGCCTTTTTTCACTCTGTAAATATTATGATCAGTGAAATGGTATTAACTCAGAAAGTGATTAACTGACATAATTCAATTGTAAGGCTCAAGTGCTTCCTGTCCCTTGATCCAATCATGTGAAAGGAGCGGCGTGGGACGCGTCAGCACACCTCCAGATCTGCACCCTGGCTTTTCTCTCCTTTAACACTGATGAAGTTGGCTTTTACAATATTGGAGATGACTGATGGAGCCTTATGTGTTCACCCAAAGCCATTCTTGTTGTTGTAGTAGGCAGCAGGCAGGTGGGTCAGGCAGGTCAGGTGACTGTGTGCACTTCTCTAAGAAAGTAAGGTGATCTGGCAGGAAGCAGGTTATTCTGGTTCTCCACAACATGCTCAAAAGTAGGTGAAGTAACACCTCCGCAAAATGGGTGGGCCAGTCACGCAAAGAAGGGGATAAAAGGTTATCGGATGTCTTGTAAGACGAGGATTGAGATAACAAAGGAACAGGAACCAACAAGAAGTCTCACCACGTCCCAGTAATACGGATTTAAGTAGCATTCAGGCTACTGAAAAGTCGTGTTCACTAAAATTTACAATCAAGTGGCTTGAAGGAAGACTTGGTTACACCAAGAAGGTTTAACTTTAAATTATGTAGCACCAAACTTTAAAACTAGCTTCAATTTACTAAAGATTAAACTGAGGTTTAAAGAGAGGTTTAAATTTACTTCTTACTCTTACAGCTGCTGTTGTGTGTTACCATTAAGAGTTGGCCAATTTAACTTTTTAGCTAGCTAACAACAACATAATGTTTTGTTAACTTTTAGTTAGCTAGCAACAATGTAACACTAACATCTTGTTAACCATTTAGCTAGCTAGAAAACAATGTAACATTTTGTTAACTTGTTGATGAGATAAAAAACAATGTAATGTTTTAACCTTTTAGCTAGCGAGCATTAACAGAATGTTTTAACTTTTTAGTTTGCATGCAACACTAACATTTTGTTAACTATTTAGCTAGCTAGAAAACAGGGTAACACTGTGTTAACCTTTTGGCTAGTTAGCAAATAAGGTAATGTTTTGTTAACTTTTTGGCTAGTTACCAATTAAGGTAATGTTTTGTTAACTTTTTTGGTAGCTAGCACCAATCTAATGTAACTTTTTAAGTTAGGTAGCAATAATGTAATGTTTTGTTACATTTTTTGCTGGCTAGAAAACAATGTAACATTTTAAATATTTAACTAGCAAGAAAACATTTTGTTAACTTAATTTGTTGTTTGTTAACTTTAATTTTGGTAAGCAAGCATTTTCATACTGATTAAACTCAATTTAATTTCAGTTTACGTCAATAAACGTGGATTTACTAAACTGAGAAGAGTCTCTAAATTTGCAGTAGAGCTCTGCTTTATTTTAAATATGGATTTATTCATTTAAAACCTAGTTTTGCTAAACTCTGATTAGGACTAATCTTAGACTAAGACTTAAGTAATCTTTGTTGGTGTAACCCAGTCTTAGTGAATATAAATGACATACAAGACACTATTTAACAAGGAAATAAGTGTTTTCACTACTTTAGTAGGTCATTTGTCCTCATTTTAGATTTTAGAACCTATATTACAAAACAACTGATAAGATCACAGGACAAATAAATCATTGTCAACCACATTTAGTGACCTAGTGGCACCATTGTGGCTCATCCTACTCAAATATAGGTTAGTAATCAGTTACCCAGCCGAGGGGGAGAGATATCGTGTGTCACAGCACGTAAAACACAATCAATGAGGACCACCACAGCTAGAGAAAAAAGGCAGAGAACGATAATTGATTATTGATGTGCTTGTAAATAAGAACAAATGGCCCCGGAGGTATGACCCTGCTAATACTGGGGTTGTTGTTGTGGGGGGGTTTCACGAGGGTTTCCACCGACTAAATCGGGCAAAGATGGAATTCCATCCCGGCTTCAGCCCCATGGACTCCACTCCGCTAAAGAGGGGGTCAAATACACAAGGACCTATTGTTTACTGAAGATGAGGGTAGCCTCCACTCCACTCCACTCCACTCCACCCCCATCACATCCACATCATCACTGCCGCAGAGTGTTCAACAATGAACAGAGAGAGCGAGGAGGGAGAGAGGCATCACTTCTCCCTCTTCATCCAGTTCTTTTACAGTCTTGCCAATTTAAATGCCAGGACAGCTTAACCCCGAGCCAAGCCACTGTTTACAAAGATCACACAAGGCCCATGAGATCTGGATCTGGGAGCATCCTGTCAAAGATGCGCCACAAACCCTCCGATGACGGCAGCAGAAACTGTTAATTTTAAAAAGAGAGAGCCAGAAAGGGAGTGACGTAGGCACAATGTGAAAGGATGAGATAACAATACTGATTCCATGAAGACAAACCCCCAGACGGACAAAATTTCTCGCAGTTTTTGGCCTTTGAAAAATCCTCTATCAGCACGCTGAAAAAGATAAAAGCCTCAAACTAGCCTCATCCCTCTATCCGTGCACTCCCAACGCCCTCTATCAATCTGAACCCCATTTACGGCTTTAAAAAAAGCCCACTTTGAGTCCGTGTTACAGTAGCAGCAGAAAGAGCACACTGGCAGCTACCCTCTGCTGCTGAGAGATTTAGAGGAGTGGCCACACTGGCCTGGGATATTTAAGACGGTTACCATGCTGGCAGGTCTCTTTGAGCCCTTTGTGTTCCCCTCTCAGCTCCTTTGGCTGGGCAGGGAGGTTGACACCTGCTTGGGGCCTTGGGGTTCCCAGCACTGTGCTGTTAACTGGGCACAGACGTTGGCAGGCTGCCCACTGAGGACAGGGGACAGAGAGAGGGGGGGACTGGAGCTCTGCCTATCTGTGCACCAGCACTTTGAGTGTGTTAGCGAGTGTGCAAGAGAGAAAAATAAATCTACTCTATCAGGAAAGTGCTTTTATGTCTTTATGCAACACAAACAAATCATCTGGGGTGTGCCAACCATTTCATTTTGCCATCATCATAATAAATCACATTATTACTAGATTTAACTGGGTGGAGGGTTGGCAGCTGTATACTTTTTGATTATTGTTGTTGTTTTCCCTTCGGCTAACACTGTTGGCTAATTAAGCATGACCACAATTACCACAACTACACTCGTTCCTAATTGGCCAGTTTTAATGCGAAAGAAGAAAATTCGTTTGCTCTTTTTTACTTGAGGCAGAGCGGCGAGAGACACAGTGGCATCTTCCCAGCAAACAGTCCCTGTTTAAAAAGGTCAGCAGGTGTAGCGCGGATCCGTGGGACTGTAATAAAATCGGGGGGAAACCCAAAGAAAAAACCACTTCCCTCTGGTGGGTGTAGATAAAATGCTGAGGTCAAATTTACATGCAGCACGAAAAGTCAGACCGAAGTGCAAGATGCAGACTCTGTCTCAGACTATGGAAAAAACATCTGATTCTAAGCAGGTGTTAGAAATATGAAGCTGACAGTTTACAGTAATCCTCAGTTGTATAAACGCCTCCATGTTCATTACTGTAAAGTGGGAAGCCATGCTAGAAAATAAACATCTGGATTTTCTGGAAAATGTGCTCTAATACTCAGAAACTGGTTAGCGGAGGTGGTGGAGTCTGTTCTGAGGGTGTATCTGACTGGCTGCTCTGTCTGCTTGTTCGATCACTTTTTCTTTATATATTCCAACCTTTTGCATTCACCTTTCCCACCTTGTAAAACGGGTATCTTGGGGTTATCAGTCATTACTGAGTACCCCAATCTATTTAATAGTACAGACACTGATACCAATCAGGTGTATCAGACCGGTGCATCCCTCATGTAAAGAGAGTTGGTGCATGTTGATACTACAAACATCCAAACTTTTAATCAGTGAACACATCTACTGGCTACTTGTACCTAATAAACACGGATTCCAACTGTCAAATTTTTTGAAAATGAGGTGTTAATTTTTTTTCTTTGTATAACAGTTGATACCTTAGTAATTCAGCTTCATTTACACTCCAGCACTGAGGGGTTTGTAGGCTTTGTAGCTACACTGTAGGCTAATGCACACTGCACAGACGTGTGCTTTTGAAAAGTTTTAACAACACATCAGGGCTCTGTGACCACAGATGACAGGTAGCAGCAAGAACTCTGATTGGTCTGCATGGCTTTCCAGTGTTTCTTTTACATATTTTTGATGCTGGTGGAGATTGCTGAGAGTGAAGGCATCATGAAAAAAGTAAAAAGTTATCTGCTACTTTTCAGTAACGCACATCTCAGGAAAGCGATTTCCACTGCAAAACTTTTGCTCATTGTGACCCCAACTCTGTGTCACAAAGAATAAAAAAACGTAAACACAGTGATCACACTAAATAGATCATAATCAGTAATGAAAGAAGGCGGACCATCCCACCGAATATAATTGAAGCACGATGCAACTGAATCCAAGATAATGCATCCATATAATAGCAGTGGTGCTACCCCTTGTGTTAACCATGAATCCGGCTTTAATGCCTGAAAAAGCAGCCCCCCTGCACTATCATTTAACGTACCTGTGAGGCAATAAAATATGATCCAGGTAGCTCAGCTGGAGCAACAGATTAATTTGATTAAATGCTTATCTGATACCAGAAAACGGCTCGGTCTGTGATACTCACTGACAGGATTTACAACTCGATAACAGCAACTATTTTTTCCTTTCGTCATGACAGTCGTGAGGCAAACAGGTGACAAAGTAATCCACCAGGAATGTGCCCTCGCATGTATTTGATTGGCCACAGCAGGACCGTACCGGATTACGTTACGTTGCATTGCAGCAAAAGTTAAGCCTGGTGCAACTTTTTTTTGCCAGATAACCTCAGATTGTTTTGCTGGACCCCTTTACGTAGGCACATCGTAATTTGCTATCGTTTCTGGCGACTGTCTACTTATTAGGTCTTTCTTTCCTAATATTTTAAGTGGACTGAAGCTGCATTAATTAAGCGAACCGTATCTGACTCAAAGAGACTGTAATTCCCTGATGAAATGGTGGCCTGACTTGTCACAGAGGACCACACGGTGGCCACTTCACCACTCGCCCGTTCTTGTCCAACGCAGGCAGAAAAGAAGCTTGACATCCTGTGAGCAGAGTGTATGTGAGGATACACAGAGTGTGATGGAGGGTGATGTGAGGGGGTTGGACATTCAGTGCCTGCCAACAACTCCAACCCCTCACTTCTTCTTCTTCTTTTCCCCTCGCTGGCTCTCTTTTCCATGTACTCACTCATCATCAGCATCAATGCACAGAGATGCTCTTCTTCCTTTCGCTGCAGCACGCCAAGAGGCTGCTTCTCATTTTTGTTTCCTGCTCCGTCTGTTGCTATAATACCGATGGGCCTAACCACTCACAAACAAGCAGTGTAATGGCAAATGTGCTTTAAGTAGTTCGATTCATGGAAAGAATGTTTCCTCTGGCAGTTCAGGATGACGTTTCCATGCTGTGCCGCACGCTAACTTCGCTCTAAGTTGTCCATAGCGTGTGCTGCTGTCCAGTTGCAGCTTCACACCTTCATTTTAAGTCCAAATCCTATTGTCAATTTAACACCGCAACTGTTACTTACAAAATAGACCCAGCTGTAACCACTGGACGTCACATATTCTCTCCTCCTCCTCTGCTTCTCTTACACAACACAGTGTTGCTCATATGATTTATTCATCAACATCATGTATCGGAATTTACTACCTTGTGGCAGGCTGACACTTCCTTGGAGCCCTGCTGAAACAAGCAGTGGCAAAACCACACGTACGCTCAGTTGCCAGTTTATACCCTTTGCTAAAACTAATGCAGTCTAATCCTATCTGTCACAACTTCAAGAACGTTAGAATATTCAGTTTTTGTTGACACGGTGTTCATTCAACTTTATGGCCATTTATCCAGCAACAATAAGGCCGAGGTGATTAGGTTAGATTAATCGTTTTGAGTCATTTTTAAGAGAAAAAAGCACAAATTTTCTAGTTTTAGCTTCTCAGATGTGAATAATTTCTGGTTTCTTTAGTCCTCTATGACAGTGAACTGAATATTGTCGGGTTTTGGACTAAACAAGACATTTGAGGACGTCACCTTGGGCGTTAGAAAACAGTGATCAACATTTCTTTTTTAACCATTTTCTGGACCAAACAACTAATCAATTAGCTGAGAAAATGGTTGACAGGTTAACTGATAGGGGTGCCATGATTCTCCAAATCGACTGTTCGATTTGACTGTCAATTTTGAGGTCATGATTCGATGAAGACATTCTTTTTTTTTTTTTGAACAGCTATACCATTGTGCCATTGTTAGATTATTGAGTCTTTAAAATGTGTTTTATGCTCAGACATCTGTCACTGACATTTGCAAATTCTTCTTTAAAAAATAGTCTATATGGTTTCAAATGTGATATAACGGCCAGTAAGCTACGCTGCATCGTCTTTGAATTGCTGTTATCCTTCAGACAGGTCGGACGTCCTAAATCCGTGAGAACTGGCCATTCTGCCTTTGATTTTGATCAGGTTTTTATTTCTTCTAACAGCACACTTGTATCTTAGCCATGGGGAGGGGTGTCCATTCTGTTTACAAGAGGATGGCACATTTATTCACTGA
>JAJHUR010080373.1:0-11651 GCA_027495735.1 Lutjanus campechanus | reverse complement strand
CTAAAGACCTTCCTCGAGTGCTGAAATATACTCGATATCAGCACTGGGACTTTAAATACATGTATCACTCCTTATACAAGTGCTCTAATAACTGTTAGTCTACATTAGTGTTACAACAACTAATAGAGAGAGACCATAGATGAAAAGGAGGCGTGTTGTTACACAAATGAGCTTATTACTGTGGGATCACTGTCATACTCTAATCTGACAAAGTACACAGACAAGAGGGGCAGTTTTAACAGCTTTTGACCTATTAATTGTGGAAAATACCCACTCTTATGTGCATACATTTTATCATTAAAGTCACACAGCTGCTATCATAAAATTCTGGTGGTTTGTTTGCTTTCAGACCACAAACAAACCGCATCAGTATTTGCTTGGAAACTGACAGAGACCACCCTTTTAAAGTTATGTGCATGTATAGTTGGGGGGGGGGCTTTCATTTCAAGACAGAAAAGAGGAAGAGAGGTGGGGGTGACATGCAGCAAAGGGTGGTGGTAGCCCAACCTATCGCTGCTGCAGAGGACCAACAGCCTCAGCTCATGGGTGGAACACGCCACCAACTGAGCCACCAGGCCACCAGGCCACCGACCACCGTTTTCAGGCTGTCTCAGTCTGGTCGTTTAGTTTGTACGAGAGTTAGCAACAAAAATATAAACATGGACATTCAGTCCATTAAGAAGGCTGAGTTGAAGCTATTTTATGGATTCATCCTGACAAATACAGGAGAGCTCTACTGCGGTAACGTGCAGACCTACACGAAGTAACTAGCAAGCTAACGTTAGTGTGCAAGGACATGTTTATGTGTTGCTTGGTCCAGTCCCAGTCCAGTTGTGAAACAGTTTGTGCTGCTGGAACCAAATAAATAATTTAATAAAGAAACAAATCATCATCTGTTGTCACTTATTACAGCTAACTAACAAGTGGCACTTACAGAACTGTTGTATAAAAGCAATATCCCACGAGAGGTTGTGCTGTTGTACTGAATATTAGTGATGATCTTTGGCAGAATTGCGCCCGTACTGATTTTCAGTTTAGACCTACAACATTTAATCAATTATTAATCAACTATTAAATTAATCAGCATTTATTTTGATAATCAAATAATTGTTTTGTTTTTTTAATGTCAAAATTCACAGATTTCAGCCTTTCAAATGTAAATACTTTCTGGTTTCTTCAGTCCTTTATGACATTAAACTGAATATCTTTGTGTTGTGGTAAAAAAAGATATTTGAGCTTCCCCTTCCCCTTGGGCTTTGGAAAACACAAATCAACATCTTTCACCCATTTTTCTGACATTTTATGGACCATCAACTAATCAATTAATCGAGAAATGTATCTACAGATTAATCGATAATGAAAATAATCGTTAGTTGCAGCCCTAATTCAGTTCAACAGCACTCCTCCTCGTGTGATTTTACATTAATATAGTGTAGAGTACCCTGTCATCAATTTATGATTTAATCATCACATAATCAGGTCCGTGTGTTGCAATCGCTTTCATAGAAATCAACAGAAGAACAACAAAAAGCTGGATAACAGTATTTCGTTCTTGGAGCTTTCAATAGAGATTGTAAAAAGTCCATAAAAATCTTTCTTTTTGCCGTGAATTTGTTCTGATAAGGGGGTCTGACATTAAGAAATGGTTTATTAATTTGATAGGATTAATGTTTTGTGGATCGGTGCCATGAAAGTCATCACATGGGAACAGGGACACCAACGGCAAACACATCTGTGTGTGCTCAGAGAAAAAAACAAACCGAGTGAGCTGGCGTGTGATAAGTTCCTTTTGTTTTATACATTAACAACATTTCCTCATCCTGTATTATGTGTTTGTTTTCATGGTCTTGGCTTTTCACAGAGAAAGGAAAATGGACTCGTTTTCTGGATGGAAAAAAGAGGCCCTTGGAATGCATCTGAGAGGCAGTGAAGCACATGCACTAATTGGCTGTTTTTGTGGCGAGGGTTTTGAATTGATCCCTGGAGACGCTTAGGTCACTACCTCTCACATTATCAAAGTAAGGGGCTCGACACAGTGCCATGCTGCGCTGTACTGCAGCCCTGTGATCAATAATAGAGGCACACCATGAACGGCTGTGCAGCCTTTCCTTCCTGTCTTTTCCTTCAGTGGGATTTCAGCACCTAATATTGTTTACTGAGGTAGAGCTGGACTGAAAATTTGATCTCACTTTTCAATTTACACAACACAATCTAGATTTGAAATGTAATTAAAGTCAAAATTTAATTGCATTTTAGAATATTTTTATTATTTTATATATTAGTGCACCTTGATACATAAAAGCAATCTTGTTGTACTATTTTTCTTTCAAGAACAATATTATTGCAGTGTAAAAGAACAAGCTTTTTGGTGGATTTTTATACACATCAATGTGTGAGGTAGATTAAAAAGTAAGACTGATGTTAGAAAACAAGAGCACAAAACAAGCGAGAACAACAAATAAAGAAAGAAAAGTATAAAAGTTAGTGAACCCATATACAACCACCACTGTAACCGGGTGAATAATGTCAGTCTTTCAACCCACACCTTTACCCTCCCTCAGACCCTTTAAATATCTGAACACTGGTTCTCATGCCTTATCAAACAGTCTCCTCCGTCCTGCTATCTTGTATCTAAGCTTCCACAAATGAATGAGCTGACGGAGATTACTTCAATTGATTGTTTTTCCCATAAATTTAGTAAGTTACTTTATTTGAGTTGAATAGTTTGGCATATGCAATTACATATTATGTGCATTCTCCCTCCCACATATGAACTTTTTAAATGAATTCATGAATTTTGATTGAAATGACTGTGCAAGAGTCTAACTATTATCTTTTGTGGAATTGCAACTGATTTGCATTTTTAGATTCTATATTTACATAGAAATAAGTGGTCCAGAGCTGTGATTAATCAATTATTAATCAATTATTAAATTAATTGTCAACAATTTTGATAATCAATCAATTGGTTTGAGTAATTTTCAATTAAAAATTCTCTGATTTCAGCTTCTTAAATGTGAATACTTTCTGGCTTCTTTACTCCTTTATGACAGTAAACTGAATATATTTGGGTTGTGAGCAAAATAAGACATTTTAGGACATCACCTCGGGCTTTGGGAAACACTGATTAATATTTTTCACTATTTTCTGACATTTTATGGACCAAAAAACAAATCAGTTAGTCAAGAAAATAAGTCATTAGTAAAGTTAGAAGACACCACAGTAAAAGCTGGTGCTTACACTTCAGTGTATAAATGCTGAAGTTGAACAGTTGCTTTGTAGGTGCTTGGTGAAGGGTTTGTGTGGGGTATTTTGTTTGCATAGTGATGATGAGAAGATGATTACAAAACAAAATGTCACTCTCAGGGTCATCTCTGATGTGGTCTGACACCACTCGTATTTTATACTGTGGTTGTTGCAGTATAAAGCGTGTGGAATGAAATCTGGTGCAGTTCAAGAGGCCAGCTCATAGGTGTAAAGTTGGTGGTTTGAACTTGTGTACTGGTAGAGAGAACATCTGGGGAAGAAAAGTGAAAGAGAAAGAGACTTCAAATTAAGTTATGGTCACAGGCCTATACCTAAACCACAACTCGTGTGAAGTAGCTGTGAAATGGCCAGCAGTAGAAATGGGCGTCCAGGACGGTAACCAGGTAAGGAGACCAAGAATCAAAAGGATCCCTGACAGAAATACTGTATGCACTTCCTTGGCTGCAATGCAAACTTGAAGAATAAGATATCAATGTAACAGTAAAATTTGGGCTGTATGGCAGAACAGGTAGAAGCAAGGCACATGGCAGCAGGCTGGAGTTTGGAAAAAACATTGAAAGAGTAAAAGCATGATTCTTGGATCTGAATAAACAATGGCTGGAGTCCAATACAAAGTGCTATATTTAGCAGAAACTGGGCACAGCGCATCACATAGATGTCACCATCCCTGCTGCACGCGGTGATGGTGTTGCAGTGGCATCAAGCAATGGCCATATCATTTGCCAGATACAGGCGGATTATTAAGGAAACCTTGCTTCAGAGTGTCTTACATTGGGATGGTGATCTCTGTCCTGATGAAACCTTGACCTCATCAACTCCTCGGCAACTTGTATGTGGAAGTCCATGAGTGGCATAATTATAGCAGTGCTTGAATGCCTTTAAAATCTGTGGATTGATGTCAGGATAGCTGCGCTCTGTCCAGCTTGGCTGTGCAATTCTGCCTGTTTCAGTGACAGATACTGTAATAGACATAGTAGAATGTGTAACAATGATATAGACGTAGGCAGAGACACAGGAGACCCAAAGCCACATTTTGGGTTGTGCATTAGTTATTGTGTGTGTGTTGAAATGTTCTTGGATGTGAGCTGTTGTATATTAAGTTTTATTGCCTGTTTTTTTTTAAGCCATTACCGCATTTCTTCAAGAGGTTTGTTTGTGTTTGATGTTTTCCAGGCCATCATAGTAAATAAAAAATTGTTTTTAATAAATTGCCTTGGTACATAAATGTAAAATAAAAATTTTGCTGCCAAAAGTTGCAAAAAATGCAGTGTATTGACTTGAATTAGATATGCATTTAGTCTGAACTATTTATTTTTTTACTTGGAATTGACATGGCATTATGTGGTTTAGCTTGACACTTAGATCTTTATGTATTTTTGATTAGTTGAATTTAGTTGGCATATCCTTTTTTCGGTTGGCTACATGGCTGCACCTTGGTTTTGACCATTATAAACAACAAATGGGCAGTGTAAGCTTAAGGGGATAAAAAGAGTAAAACATTTTTTGCCACAAATTGTTTGTCTCTGTGGAAATATTAGCAGCTTTCTTTCATTTCCTCCTATATTCATCTGTCTGCCAGAACACATTCTGTTGAATATAGATTCTTCTGCAGTGAAATGCTTCACAATAATTGTTACACCTTCACATATCTGAGTGATATGCTAATAAGCAGCTTCACAGAATATTTTAATCAGGATTGATGGATTTTCTTTTCTTCATTAGAAGATTGATTTTTCATTGCATAGGGGATATACTGTGTGATGGCAGTCTGCATACTTACATTTATATTATTGATGGTGATTGCCTGTAATTAGGCCACTTTACTCATGTTGCTTTTGGCATTTAGTGTGTTTTGCATCTTTGCTGTTTTAAGGCGGATAATGACTTTTGCTTCCTATCAATCACTGCACTTTAGACTCATTAGTAGGCCTATGACACAAAAAGAAAAAACATGCTCAGTCCCGTGCAGCCCTGTTAAGAACAAATGGGCCCAGTCAACAAAATAATAACAATAATAGTGTTGCTCTTGTTGTGAGGCTGTGATCACACACGCCTGCTCAGAGGAGGGAAAACAGAGCATTAGTAATAACAAGACTGTAACGCATGAATTTGATTAATTCTGCTTTTATTTGTTTCCTTTTCTCACAGCAGGAACTGTCTTTGATTTCTAAGCTAGTATTTCCAACTTAAATACTTCAATCAGCAATTTCAGATTTAACAACTTGTTTTGTTTTTCTTATTTTATTGGGAAATACTGATTATTACGGTGGCCTGTTTTCCTCACTATGAGTTACAGTATATTTGCGTCAGACAGGAGATTGTGTCACTGCATGATAAGGATATATTTTATTCAGCTAATTTAGGCTCCTGGCTTTAGAACTGGCCAACCCAGCAGTATGTTCCACTTGATATATCACTTTGTTCTACTTTACTCTAGCTTCATAAATAAGCATTCTCCTGAAATTTCAATAGCAACTCAGGCTCATAGTCGCAAACTGTGAATTTTACTGAGTTTTGTGTAAGAAGGTGTTGTTCTCCACAGGTTGTGGCCTCATTGCAAAGTTTAAGAGGCCACACTGGGATTTAAACTCAAGATTGACTTCTAAAGTAGTGACGAGGGAAAATACCGACTGGTTGTTTCCAGCAGGACTTTCTGAAGAAGATGGAGGAGAGAAGAAGGATGTGGCTTGCTACCCTTTTTTAATGGCCCGCAGTGAATTTAAAAAAACTAAAATGTCTAATAACTTTAGCCAGCCCACTGTATCTTTCAAATGAATAGCCCAATTTAGCTCATCAAGCTTCACACAGATAATAATAAGTAGTGTCAGACTTCTGCATGGGCTCAGTTTTGCAAACCCGCACCCACCCGCACAAGCAAAGTTGTGAACCAACCCGTTACCTGCAATTATATCCAAGTCAAATCCATGCCAGGACCTGTTAATAGAAATCCCATGACTCAAGCATATTATCATATTATTTGTGTTAAAATTTGTTCTCACAGACTACCCACAATTGAATATATATAAATATGTTTTTTACCTGTTACACAACTTTTTTGCGGGTTACTCAGCAGTTACACAAACTGGTACAGGACTCTAATAGTGTTGCTGTCCATATTTATGTGTTAATCTTGCTAACTGATTAACAAGAAAACACTATTAACCATTTGAAACCTTGAGCCATGTGTTTTTGTGTGTGGGTGTTTTTTGTTTTTTTGGAGGATGTCTGAAAACAAACAGATGTCAGTGCCGGTGGGTGAGCATGCAACTTGTAGTACATTTCATTAACCTGCAAGCACTGACGCCATGCTGTCCACCAAGGAGCAGGAGAGAGAGGAGAAGGAGGGGATGTGTGCCAGGCAAATCTTTAGGTGGAGGAAGGGGCAATATATTCCAAAGTCTCATAATGCTCAGTAAACAACAGATTGGAATTTGGCTAAAACTTTGTAGAAAACTAAACAACTCCTGAGTAAACCGTTATAAGTGAAATAGGCTAATAGGTGAATAAATGCTATTTTGTATTGAAAAAGCTCCATAACCGACATCTGCTCCCTGCTACAGCCCTGATTGTTTGTCCCATGACTCCTTATATTTTTCTGTATATGGCTCACAATTTAAAAATGTTTGGTCACCCTGGTCTAATGAGATACATGATAGGATAAAATGGTCAGAGCTGCTTCATCCTCAGCAAGCAGGACAGTCTTAACAAACTAAGAGACCTGCTCATCCATGACCTCTGGACATGCTACTGAAGTTAATCCCCAAGTACGCTGCCACGTGGCCGTCAGTCCCCTGAGCACTGCTGCATCCTTCTCCTCTTGCTGGCTGACTCAGGTCATGGGATGTGCACGGGGGAGGGAACAGTACCTGAATGTGGGGGGTTCTATGTTAAAAACTTGCTCATTGTTTCATCAATTAGACCAAGAACACCCTCCTTTCTGTTCATGAGGATTGCGAGCTTTTCAGTGCTTTAAAAAAACAGGCTTTTATCAGGTTCAAAGACAGCTACTTTTAAATTGTAGTAATACAGTGGTTTTAATCTATTCTTCTAAGAACACTGAATGGACAATAGTAACTTCAGCTACTGCTCTTTCCAATTATAATTTGAAAATGTTATGTACTTCTGCCAGAACCAATTCTGTCTGTCAAATTTTAAATGACAATGCCGTGAGCTCTCTCAGATTTAGCAAATGCAGAACAATTCCCAGTAGAAGAACATGGTTCAGTCGGTACTTTAAAGGAAAAAATACGATTTTATTACATTTCAACTCTATTATGTGTTCATGCAGAGATTTATGGAGGGTAGGAGACAGAAAAGGAAGGGCGTGCAACAGAATTTATAGAGCGAATCAAAGCTTGGACATTGCATCCATTTGAGACTCTGATATACTCAGTGTTGTGTTGACACAAGAAACAAGTTAAATTGATTTAATTGTTGATAAAAGGAAGAAAAAGAACAGTATCAGTCATAACAGATGACTGCCATATGTAATATCATCAAATGTATTTTTTGAGTAAAAGGGTGTTAAAAACATTAAATGAGCAGTAAGTGATTCTAGAGGAAGATGGTTAATTGTCAAATTTAATTCCCAGGATGTCAAACAATGACAATTTGGGGATGAACAATCAGCTATCTTAAGCTTGGTATACAGTGTAAAGTTTTCTGAACGTGTCTACATCACACTGTGAGAGAGGTTAAAATACAGACATTTTTGTGGTTTTGCAACCAAAGATAACCAAAAAAAAAAAAGAGACACTGTCAGAAATTTAGGATAACCACTTCACAGCGTGACTGCTGCCATGACCCACGTCTACTAACCAGCCAATGGGAATACAGGAATGTAATGCTAATTTAGCATATTTAGAATACAGCAAATATTTAACATTACCTCAAGCTCTCTTTGCAAATTTGGCGTCCCAAATTGACCTCTTTTATTGTGTGTTTATTGTGTTATTGTGTAACTTTTGTCAAATGAGCACAGGACCCAGAGCGTCTCTGTAGACTTTCTTTTGCCAGACTCCACAGTTTTTTGGGGAGCTTTGTGCCTGCTTCTCTGTGTCACAGTTTGGACTGAGACATTGTTTCTGCTCAGGTAGGCCCTGAAACTACAACAGTGACTATCAATTATTCATGCAAGGCACAGTGTGTGTGTGAGACAAAACACATGCTGCCAATGAATATTTAACTCTTGCACTTGATCAGACCTTTTCCTCAGGAGAGGTTTTTAGAAATGAAAATGAATTTAACTAAACGGCCTTTAGATATTAGACAGCAAATAAAGAAATTAAAATTCTCTGTCAAAGGAGATGTTTCATCATCCTGCCATGATAGGGAACGTTGGTGGTAACCGACAACTTAATCCTATTTCCTTTTACAAGAGCGATGGCTCAGAACTGTATCGCATTATTGTTACGAGAGAAGCAGCTTTGCCAGTTAAACCATCTTCCCTGATTTCCTCAGCTCCCTCGGTCTCTGGAGACTGTCTGCACAGATGCATAACAACTGTCTCCTGCAGGACTGCTCAGATAAGCACAAGTGAATTCTCTTAGATGTGCCTCTGTTCACCTGCGCTCGTGAAAGCAATGCTCAGATCAGTCACTGTGTAACAAAAGATCCAGGCTATGCAAGTTTTTAACTCACAAAAAAATATTTACCTTTTCCCCAGAGTAAACAGAATTTAGTTCCAACGCTTGTGTCTGTGCTTGTAATATTTGGAAGTCTGACAAAAATAATGTACGATGCTGTTAAAGTTATTCATCATTCTCCCCCAGGAGCTCTCATTTGTTTGTTTGTTTGTTTTTCCAGGGGAGTAAAACTGCTGAGTTTGGATATTGTGATGTGTATGATTCATGTGTGTTGGGTGCTGTAAGTTTTATCTTTCCCCTGATGGCTGCTTGGGAGCCTTTCTTTGAGGTGTGCATGCCGAACATGACACTGATAGAAGCACTCCCTGCCAATTAATTAATCTGTATTTAGTCCACCTAAAACATAGTGTGCATACTGAAAACTTTGTGACATATTACAGTTTTACAGAAGTGCAGGTTTTATCTTTTCCTTTGTCACAGTGAGGAACAATTCTGCTACAACTTAGGAAACTACAAGGGACCCATTTGCCTTAACTACTATCTGTCTGTAGAGTAGTTTAGTACATTTAGTGTGTTGTACACAGTAACAGGACCTGAGGGAGCTTCATCTCTATGAGATGCAATGATGGAAACCAGAGTTAATTTGGTCTGACTCTTAAAAGCTCATGTAGGCCAAACAGTTTACTGCAAGACAGCCAAATATATCAAATGTCAGTCAGTCATTTAAGTTCATCCATCCACTGATCCCATCCCGCCAGCATGTATCATATAATATTAAAGTAGATAGTAGATAAAAGTGAAAGCAAACTATTATGAGCTATTTAGTAAAATGAACAACACCTCTGAGACTGTTCATGGTATGTTATTAGTATACTAAAAACACTCCTGTCCCCCTGTGGAAGAACAAACTATTTTCCAGCAGCCTGTGAAACTCTTGTGCATATTATAATTCATTTTTATAAAGATTTGTTCATTTGTGTGGATGTTTACATGTTTTAACTTGCTATTACATGTTGTATCACTATATTATAGCATGTAGACATGAAATATGGGGTACCCTGGTAGCTCAGTTGGTAGAGTGTGTACTGAAGCTCTCTGCAGTGGCTGTGGGTTCGAGCTCAGCCTGTGGCCCTTTGCTGCACCCTCGCTCCCCTTTTCCTGTCATATCTTCAGGTGTCTTATTACTGTAATAAAGCCAAGCCAGAAATATGAAATATATGCACTATAGTTAATACTGGTTTATACCAAATGCCATTTATATATTGAGTAATATTGATACTGTGTGACATAATTGACTGTGTGACTTGACTAACTGGCTTAATGTTGTGTTTTAATGCTTTTAATCGATGCATTACAGTACAGTAATTTTGTGAACTTACCAGACTGTTGTAGTTTTTCTTTATCTTTACCTACTTAGTCATCATATCCACATTATTGATGGTCATTTATCAAAAATCTCACAGTGTTAATTTTTTGTGAAAGCACCAATTGTCTTCACTGCAATATTGCAGAATTTAAGTTATGTTACTTAAGAGAAAAATTTGCGGAATAGCCAAAAAATATTGAGATTATTTATAGGCCATATCGCTCAGTCCTAATTGTGACCATAGCATCAAAATAAAATCATACCATAAGGGTCATTACAACACCCAGCACCTTACAGCATGTGCAGTCTTTAAAGGTCTCAGTAGTGACCGTCACGCTGCTGGTTTCAGTCAGCAAATTGCAAGTTACAGCATGTGTGTAGATAGGAAACTTGTACTGAAGCTTATAAAGTATTCAGGTGAAGACTTACCCTGGATAACTTTTCCATTTAACTGTCTAAATGATAAATTATCCAAAAAGGCACAATTATATTCAAATCATTGTCAGTACAGTTAAGAAGCAACAAAGTAAGTGTTCACCTATCACCAAACACTTTAATGTGGGAGAAAACAATCAGGACGCTGTATACAGTCTTTTATTCTGTGTAATTTCCAGTCATGTGCTCAACTATTATATAATTATTAATTAACAATTAACAATTGTCCTTACTTTGCTTTATGTGTTTTTACAGGTAAATCAGAGAGGGCGTCATTTATTGGATACGGGAGGGATCCTGGAGCATCTGGCTGCCAGGTGAGTTTCTCATCACATATCAAGTTCATGTTGCTCCAAAGGTTTCTGTGAAAGCAGAATTAAATCAATACTAATAATACTGCTACAGATAGTGGACCCTTCACTTCCATATAGACCTTTTGTTAGATAGATAATAACAATATTAATTTAACCCAGAGTTTTGACACTCAGGTAAGAGGGGTTTCTTAGTTTTCTGTAACTTTTAAATGTTGCTAAAATTAGACGTTGTCTCTCTCCCACTGATTTCAAAAAGGGGATCCAGGCCTTTATTTAATCAAGGTTGGATTACTGTAAATCCCTCTATTCCTGTCTAAATAATAGCTCCCCTCACTATAACTACCACAAATGCATCAGTCAGGCTTTTGCCTGGAGTGGGAGTCCATTACTTATTAACACAAGTCCACCTCATTTTATATTGTTTCCTTTCATTGGTTTCTTGCTAATTTTCGAATGCTCAAAGATCTTACTCTTTCTAAGGACTTTTTCAAGGCTTAACAACACATAGGTGACGTGTGCTTAACTGGTGGGAGGAAATCTATCTATCTATCTATCTATCTATCTATCTGTCTGTCTGTCTGTCTGTCTGTCTGTCTGTCTGTCTGTCTGTCTGTCTGTCTGTCTGTCTGTCTATCTATCTATCTATCTATCTATCTATCTATCTAAGACAGACAGACAGACAGA